>WYDK02000026.1:398510-408602 GCA_009867345.2 Toxicodendron radicans | reverse complement strand
TGTAAAATAACTTTGCATATGTTTTATTTAAAGAAAAACCTTACTGAGTTTTATTAAAAGTTTCTCAAAAACTCACCCTCCTTTCGGAACTTGCATCCCACGGAGCGCCCGGATCCGGTGGGGTAAGGGCTACTCGGGAGGGGGTGTGACATTCTCTGCCCGTAGGATCCATCACCACATGGGATGCAATGACACAATAAAATTTAGGTCAAGTATTTTCCTCCTACAAAGACCGATAAGTTACGTAACAAAATTACTATGTTTTTGCAGGCTAATGCGGAATCACTTTACGAGGCGTGGGAGCGTTTGAAGGATTTACTATGCAAATGCCCAGATCACGGGTTGCCAATATGGCTTCAGGTACAAACTTTTTATAATGGCTTGACTAACACTACCTATAACATGATAGATGTAGAAGCATAGGGCACGGTAATAAGAAAGGCTCATGAAGAGGCATATGAATTATTTGAAGAGATGGCTTCAAATAGTAATTAATGGGCCATATATAGATCAGTCATAAGGAGACCAGCGGGGGTACATAATGTAGATGCGATCACAACCTTAACGGTACAAATGAAAGCTTTAAATAAGAAAATAAACAACATGAAGGTTTTTGCAGTGTAAATTCAAACTTCCCCATGCGGTTATTGTAGAGGAGGCCACCCAAATCAAGAATAACAGGTAAGTAATTCATTTGCACCTCTTTATGAGCAAGCTAATTTTGTCTCCAATTTTCACAGGCAATAGAATAATCCATATAGCAACACGTACAACCCGAGATTGAGGAATCATCCAAACTTCTCGTGGAACCAAAATGTTGCTAAACTGTCACCTCTTGAATTCCAACCATCTCAAGAGAAGAAATCTAACTTGGAGGATATGATGGAAAAAAAATTTAGCATTGCTAAATCAAAGTTTTAATATCAAGAAGAGCCCATTCGAAACCTAGAGGTATTGTAAGGAAATATGGGATTTAGGTTGTGGAATATAAAACAAAAATTTAATCCTAATTCCTATAAACCCAAGATCATGGTTTTGACTATATGTAATTAATTAATTCATTCATTCATACAAGGTTTAATAAGACTTACTATCGTTGGAGGCTCCTTCACTTTAATTTGTTATTCAACAAATCAATCCAAGTGTAGGATTGCACGAACTTATCCACACGAAGGCACCAAAGGATCAAGAGAATACCAATTAGTAGATTGATTTGAGAATTTATGAAAATGATTGGGTTTTTATTACGGTTAGGGTTTTATAAAGTAATTTAAAAACTTTTCCCTAAAGAAATTGCAATGGGTGGAAACCCTAGATTAAGTGGGTATTTTATACTCACTTAATTACATTGTAAAATTATCAAAAGGCCCCTTATGGTAAAATTACCAAAAAAAAACCCTTTTCATTGAAAAACCCTAAATCACTTCTCTTGACTCGGTTTATTAAAGAGATCAAAATTTTCTTTACCAATTACATATATGATATCTAAAATTCCAAAAATAAGACAATAAAGCATTAACCTTTGGAATTCAACCTTCTTTTGTGTGTGACCCATAAGTACTCTGTCATGTTAACAGTGAATAGAATCATGATTAACCTACAATTAATCATCTCTCAATTCACAGACCAAGATCGGCCTCTAGCAAGGCATCATGGTCACACAAATGATAGAGAGTCGACGGAAGACATACACCTGTCAACAATATGGTTATCGTGCAATCAAATCCCTTCATCATCTTTTATCCCATCAAGGTTAAAACATAGAGATAATGTCTACCTCAATTATTCCTTCATATATATCGGTATTCACTATCAGATCAACGAACAAACTAAATTGGATTGAGCGACAACTCAGTCCCAATGTGGCCACAAATTTGTAGTTGTTGCCATTTAACCAAATTATGCGGTGAGATAACTTCTCCCATACCTGGGAGTGATGAATCCTTTGTCAATGCACCATAGCCTAAATATGCTTCTCGATGTAGCCAATCACTACCATTATGATAGTCATAAGTAAAAGACTATGTTAGGCTAGTGTCAAACCATACCAATTGGTATGCAAGGTGTTCTAATGATCTCAAATCTAAGGATCACATGCACCACCATCCGTTAGATGATTTATACCATAGACACTAGGGTTACAATCTATATGGAATCCTCTAGTGGATCAGTCTAGTGAACTTGCATACAACAAGCACTCATGCGTTGCACCAAGTTGTCACCAAACAGCTTTAAAATGTGAGATATGTCACTATCTTTCGGTAAGGTCGTTAAATGTTATGATAGCCTTACTGTATTATCTGTGCCCTTGGTCAAAATAATCCTAGGGTTATGGAATTTTCTAAAATGGCCACCTCATGTGCTCATAGGTTCCTCACAATCAAGAGTTCAAATACACTTGATCCCCTCATCACGGTTCTACCATTCTAAGGACATATATCATAACATATTTGTAAATTTGAAAAACAGATATAGAAAATGTCTTTTATTAAAATATAAACATGATTAAAAATTAGGGTTATTTACAAAATTTGATTGGCTCTAGGGCACATACTCTAACAATTTCTAGCCAATCACTCATGTATTTAATACCAAACGACGCTAAGTTGTTATCATGCTTGTACTGCGACAGAGCTCCCGTCAGTGGGTCTGCAATGTTGTCGCTGGTAGGTACTCTACAAATTTGCACATCTTCTCTTTGAACAATCTCCCTGATTAGATATAACCGTCTGAGTATGTGTTTGGATCTCTGGTGAGACAGTGGTTCTTTAGCCTATGCAATGGATCCATTACTGTCATAGTAAATCTTTACTAGGTCAACAATGCTTGGGACCACATCAAGTTCATTTATGTGTTTCTTAATCCAAACCGCCTCTTTGACTGCATCGGTAATGCAATACACTCAGCGTCAATCGTAGAATCTACCATAGTGTTTAGCTTAGAGATTTTCCAGCTCACTGTAGCCCATTTGAGACAAAATACAAAACCAGATTGCGATCTATAATCAATCTTGTTAGTTTGGAAACTAGCATCATTGTATCCTCTAACAATGAGCTTATCCTATCCTCCATAAACCAAGAATGCATCCTTAGTCCTTTTTAGGTACTTAAGGATGTTCTTGAAAACTGTACCAGTGACACTCTCCTTGATCTAATTGATATCTACTATAAATGCTCAAGGTACATAAGACATCAATCTGAGTATATAGCATGACATACATGATGAATCCAATAACATATGCGTATGGTATCCTACTCAATTTATCTCTATCTTCTTGTGTCGTACAACACATATCTCTAGAGAGATATACACCATGTGACATAGGAAGAAATCCCTTCTTGGATTCTTCCATGTTGAATCTCTTCAGCACCTTGTCTATATATGTACTCCGACTTAGGCCAAACAACCTACGTGATCTATCTCGATAGATTTTAATTCCAAGGATATAGGTTACTTCTCTTAAGTCTTTCATAGAAAAGAACTTGGATAACCAAGTCTTTACCATCTACAAGTTTGGTATATCATTTCTAATGAGAAGTATGTCATCGACATACAACACCAATAATACTATTGGGCTCCCATTGACCTTTTTCTATACACAAGGCTTATCTTTGTTTTTTTATCAAGCCAAATTCTTTTATGGTTTCATCAAAATGAATGTTCTAACTCCTAGATGATTTCTTGAGTCCATAAATGAATCTCTACAACTTGCATACCTTACAAGGTTGTCCATCAAGAATGAAACCATTGGGTAGTGTCATATAGACATCATCTACTAGGTTTCCATTCAAGAAAGCATTTTTGACATCCGTCTGCCAAATCTAGTAATCATGGTATGCAACATCGCAAGCAAAATTTGGATAGACTTCAACATCATTACTGGTGAAAAGGTCTCACCGTAGTCCATGCCGTGTTTTTGTTTGAAATATTTGGCAATCAGTCATGTTTTATAGGTATGCACATTACCATCCATGTCTATCTTATTATTAAAGACCCATCTACACCCTATGGGTTTTACCCCTTTAGGTGGATCCACTGAAGTCCATACTTGGTTCTAGTACATGGATTCCATCTTAGATTTCATGGCTTTAAGCAATTTTACTGAATTTGGATCTTTTATGTCGTCCAAATATTTTATGGACTCATCGTCTTCTATGACAAGTACGTCATCATGCTGAGTCATGGGAAATCCATACCTTTCGAGCTCGAGACATACTCTTTTAAACCTTTTGTAGCTCTTATGTGAACTTGAGGTGGTTCACTTTGACCCACAGATTGTGGAGTGACCTTATGATGTTCAACCACTATTTGTGGTCCACAATTCCTTCCTTCATCTAATGTATCTTGTGGAGTCAGAACTTCATCAAGTTCTACCTTCCTCCCACTAGTTCTTCTTAGAATAAATTCATTCTTTAAGAAGACCCCAATATGAGCAACAAAAACTTTATGCTATTTTGGATATTAGAAGTAGTATCCTTTAGTCTTTTTAGGATACCATAGAAAGATACATTTCTTAGATTTTGAGCTCAACTTATTTGAAGTCAATTTCTTGACATAAACTTCGGCACCCCAAATCCTTAAATAGGCAATATGGGCTTGCACCCATTCCATAATTCATATGGAGTCTTATCTACAGACTTAGACAATACATGGTTCAGTGTGTGAGTCGTAGCCTTTAGGGCATAGCTCTAGAAAGATGTAGGTAGATTTGTGAAACTCATCATGGATCGAACCATATCAAACAAGGTTCGATTTCTCCTTTCAGATACACCATTATGTTGATGTGTATAAGGAGGTGTGAGTTGAGATATTATCCCACATTCCTTCAAGTATTCCCCGAACTCTGAGCTTAAGTATTCTCCTTATTAATTAGACCAAAGAACCTTAATAGTTTTCCCTAGTTGATTCTATACTTCATTCCTAAATCTTTGAACTTATTAAAGGATTTAGATTTATGTCTCATATAATAGACATAATCATATCTATTGAAATCATCAGTAAATGTGATGAAGTAAGAATAGTCACCTCTAGCTTGAACTGTTAATGGACCGCATACATCATTGTGGATGATGCCTAATAGTTCTATGGCCCTTTCACTGTGCCCAAAAAAAGTGACTTGGTTATTTTGCCTAATAGGCATGACTCATTACCTCATAAGATTATAAGTCAAATGGGTCCAACACTCCATCTTTATGGAGCTTTGCAATGCGAATTTGATTTACATGACCTAGTCTAAAATGCTAGAGGTATGTGTGGTTTAGGTCTCCATATTTGGCTTTCTTAGTTTGAAATTTTAGAACTTCGTTATTGTTTAATTCAACAACATACAAACAATTATGTAAAGCAGCAGTTCCATAAATAATACCATTTAAACTAAAAGACAACAATCCATTAGCAATCGAAAAATGATATATATGTTCGTCCAATGTGGACACAGAAATAGTATTCTTAGAAACTGATGGAACATAATAACAATTTGTAAGTTCTAATACCAAGCCCGTAGGCAAAGATAAACAAGGTCTCCATAGCTAATGCAGCAACACATGCTCTATTTCCAACTCGTAGGTTCACTTCTCATTTGGCAAACGATCTACCCTAACTTAGTCCCTGCACAATAGTGTTAATATTAGAACCACATCCAGTGTCAATGACCCAAGATGTAAAAGAAGATAGGTCAATCTCAATCATATACATACTTAAAGAAAAAGAAGAAGAAGAAGGCGCAAACTTCTTCTTGTTCGCTAGGAAGGCTTTACAGTGTTTCCCTTAATGGTCAGGCTTGCCACAGTAGAAACAAAAAACCTTCCCATCCTTGTTGACGCCACCTACAGGCTTCAAAGTATCTTGAGGTTTGGGCTTGGGTTGGCCTTAGTCTTACCCATGCCTTTACCAATGCTAGCAATAACTAGTAACACTGATTGAGACTTCTTCATGTCTTGCTCTACAGTCTTCATCATGGTTAAGAGCTTAGGAAGAGTCTTCTCTATTCTTTTCATATTGAAATTCAATATAAGTTGTGATTACGAATCAGGTAAGGATTGCAAAACTAAATCAATAGATAATTTTGCATCCAAACCAAAACCCAAAGCCTCAAACCTCTCAAAACCATGGCAACATGATCCATATTCTCATGTTGCCTTTGCAGCTCAGGTGTCATCGATGCTAACATGATGTATTGAGCAGCGTTAGCGGATCATCAAGATAATTTATATAAGCATCCAATTCATCCTATATGGCGTCAGGACCAAACTCTTCAGGCAAAGTCTGCTCGATGGTATACAATTTATTCTCAGAATTTAGTGCAATCTGAAGATTTCTATACCAGTCTACGAAATTGGTGCCATCTAGCCTATGTTCTTTCTCAATTATAGATCGCAATGATAGGTTAGAATTGCTCATTTTATGTGAATCTACAAATTGTAGAATAAACAAAGTTATCATCATGTTATATAAATTTATTTAATAAGGTGTTTAATTAAACAAATGCTCCCACTAACTAATTTTGCAATTTAGCCCCAAATTGCCTGTTGGTGCGCAACAGACAGTTGGTCCCGCACCTGGTAGTCGCGTGCAACACACAACTTCTACATGCGGCAGACATGGCTAGGCGTTGCAACGCGCAGCTAGCCTATGGCCGCTTGCTGTGGAGCGCGAGGACAACCCTTCACCGAGCACAACAATGCACTGCCTAAGGTTTTGCAAATAATTTTTTTTTATTAATAAGTCAATCCAATTTAAATCAAGACTGAATCCAATATTTAATTCATCAGCAAATCAAGAATTCAATTAATTAATCACCAAATTAAAATTAATTGAATCATAATTGAAACCCTCAGACATGCAATTATACGCAATCAATCTCATTCTTCAATCAAAATGAAAATACATATAATCAAGAACCCTAGGCTCTGATACCACTATAAGGAAATATGGGATTTAGGCAATGGAATATAAAACAAAAATTTAATCCCAATTCCTATAAACCAGATATCAGGGTTTTGATTATATGTATTTAATTAATTAATTCATACAAGTTTAATAAGACTTACTATTGTTGCAGGCTCCTTCACTTTAATTTGTTCTTCCAAAAATCAATCCAAGCGTAGGATTGCACGAACTCATCCATACAAAGTCACCAAAGGATCAAGAGAATATCAATTGCTAGATTGATTTGAGAATTTATGAAAATTATTGGTTCGGGTTTTATAAAGTAATTTTAAACCTTTTCCCTAAATAAATTGCAATGGGCGGCAACCCTATATTAAGTGGGTTTTTTTATACTCACTTAATTACATCATAAAATTACCAAAAGGCCCCTTATGGTAAAACAACCAAAATGCCCCTTATGGTAAAACAACCAAAAAAAAAAACATTTCATTGAAAAAATCTAAATCACCTCTTTGCCAATTCCAGATATGATATCTAAAATGCCAGAAATAAAACAATTCACTCCATAAACCCTTAAAGCATTAACCTTGGGAATTCAACCTTCTTTTGTGTGTGACCCGTAGGTACTCTGTCAAGTTGATTGTGAATAGAATCGTGATTAATCTACAATTAATCATCTCTTTATTCACTTACCAAGATTGGCCTCTAGCAAGACATCATGGCCACTGATAGATGTTTCGCAAGTGTACGGAATCGTATCAGTAATAAAGCTCGAATATCGAGTGTAGAATCCCAAGGGAATTACGTTATCAAGTACCAAAATAAACTACTCTAATTACTATTTGATTAATCCAAGATGTTAAGGAATAAAAATCTGAAAATTTAAAACAGAATGAAAACTAAATAATAGCAGAAGTAATCTTAATGCTTTGGTTGAAAAATCAATGAAACAAAACCTAGGTCACAAATTTCACACCAATTTAATCCAATGCATTGACAAGTATTGCTAACTCATTAAACATATTCTAAAGGTCAAATTCCATAATTTTCCAATAATTTTCTCTCGAATAACTAATGGATTAGCCTTTAATCAGCAACCCAAGATATCTCTAAATTGAATTTAGCAGTTAAAAGATCATTAAGCAATATGGAATTTACCAGAACCTTACAGATCATGGCAACTTATCTCTAGTGTTCGCTCAATCTATGATTTTATTACCTTGGACTAATTAGGCTTTATCTCTCGATTTAAACCTAACACATCAGATCATTCAACTCTTGGATCCTTAAGAATTGAAAGCACTACACGGAATAATAAAACTTAGAACAATCACTAATGGAATTTAGCAACAACTAAGTCAATACATATTCATAAATTGGGCTACATCTTAGCCCTAGAAAAATAGAGTTAGTTCATACTCTCAACAAATAAAACATCCATGGTATCTATGAAAATCAGTAAAATAAAGACAGGAAAAAGTTCTCTAAATGAAAACTCACAACTTCAAAGACTTGTTGTCGTAATCTCTCAAGAACATCTAATCTCTCTCCCTTCTCAGTCTCTCTTAAAAATAAATTAACAACTCATAGTTATAGTCTAGGGTTTCTCTCGGTCGACTAGGATTAAGTTAAATTCTCAGGAATCACTCAAATGCGGACCAGGCTTTACGCAGCCCAATTAAACCCATGAGCGATCGTTGCAGCGACAAGGTCCATTGCTGTGCGAGTTCGGTATCTTCAGAATTTGCTAAAGTCATAAACACAAACATTCTAGCTCTCTGAATAATCTTTCCAACGCCACAAGAATCGTCCAATTCCAGCATCTACACCTCAATTTATGATGACAACACAGATGCGTGCGCGTCTTGACGAAATTCCAGGATTGAACCCTCATCTTTAATGTACCATAACTCTCTCGTCTCAATGTCGATTCATGCACCACTCGCTCCTGCTTGTCACAAATTCTGTCGACATCATTCTTCTTAAGTGAATCTGCTTTTCAATTATACTCAACCTGAAAACACTTGAAACAACCCCGTATCTCATAAATGATATTTATGAATTAATTAACTTAAATTTCACAATTTAAACTAATATTCCCACAAATAATCTTAATAAATCACTAAATAATAATGTATTTTCAAGCTTCTATCACAACCCCCCAACCAGCTTCTTGCTAGTCCCTAGCAAACTAAGCAATAAAATATGTCTTTAAGCTTGAAAATAAAAATCAAAATAAACAACTAAAACCTATATCTAACTATCCTAAATCACTTCCGTAGACAGTTGCATTTAGCGTATGCAACAAGCCTTTAAACCCTTAGGTGACCCTAGTTGGACGAGTTGTAGTCTCGTGAGGGTTTCCAGTGATGATACCCACAAACGTCCACACTAAACTAACCAGGACTCCAAAAATAAAACCAAAATAATAAACAATAACCTACAAAATTTTCTGGATCAATTCATAAATTTGTCTCAAAAATTGTATATACATATAACAAAATAGAATAGTTAAAAATAACCTAAAACCCAGACAATTCAAACATCAATCCCATTTTCGTTATCAACCCTAGAACATCCATACAACCTCAAACCATTAGTCTACAAAAAACTCGGATGATTTTATGCATAACATTCATAGACAAACTTTTGATCTCAATATTCGGATTATGACTCAGATATGAATAATGGAATCAACTCCATAGGCTCACCTTTCAAACTACTCTCCACTAATGTAGAGATTCACACTACCTTGAATCAATAGGTCTTTTTAAAGGTTATAATGTTAGGTTAGGGTATGAGTTCATGAAAGAACGGAAGAAAATTCAATAAAAATTAAGAGACTTAATCTTCATTCATTCTCATCAGTGTCACACAAAAACACTCTCCTTTTTCACTCAATATCATCCAAACCTTTATCGAACTCTTCATTTTCGACACTAATACAACCCCGACTGCTTAATTCACACTTTCACAATGCTTCTCGATGATCAATTTTTTATAAAGTTTCTTTTCTTCTTTATTCTTTCATTTTTTTTTTTTCAACTTTTTTTTTCATAACTTGGAAGAAAATAACCTTGGATGAAAGCAACATACAACCCCACCTTAATATTCAACTCTCTCCACAACCCCCAACCTATCTATTTGCATAAATCCGGGTTGTGGTACAAATTTTCACAACTTTCAACCCTCTTTATTCAAAAT
>WYDK02000026.1:351959-383896 GCA_009867345.2 Toxicodendron radicans | reverse complement strand
TTAATTATTTATACCACCAATCTAACCAAACATAATAATATAACATTACTCAGTAATCTTCAAGGTAATCTATCTTCTCAGTAATCCTATATTTTTAGTAATAAAACATTCCCGGAACCAAACGGCCCCTTAGGGTTCATTTGGAAAGCCCCTTAATAATTAGAATTGGGTGTAATTGATGGAAATTATTATGTTGGACATATTTGTTTAACCGATTAATTACTTGATTATAGTGTAATTAGTGATAATTGGAGAGGCTCAATTACACTTTTCAATTCTCATGGGAGATTGTGAATTGAGTGTAATTACATTGTGTAATTATAAAATATTTTTTTAATCACAAATTATTTTAATACCAAAATATTTATTAAATTGCAAAATATTTTAATAATTATTTTAATACCAAAATATTTTTTAATTACAAAATATTTTAATATTTTAATTACTTGTTTTAATATTTATTTTACATTAATATTATTAATATTGTTGATGTGAATTGTAGGAAAATATTATATAGTAGATGTAAGTTATGCAAATATAAAGAGTTTTCTAACATCATATCTTAGAGTATGATATCATTTGAGAGAGTGGAGTCAAACACAAGCACCGCAGACAGCTCATGAATTTTTTAATTAAGACATTCAAAGCTTCGAAATGTAGTGAAGAAGACATTTACCATTTTGAAAAAAAAAGGTTTCTCATATTAACAATATCTCATCAATATAACATAAAAAAACAAGGTTGAATTATAGTGGTATTTTGTGTACTTCATAACTTTATTTGCAAGTGGAATTGGGATGATGAATGCTTTGAAGAACACGTGCAAGAAGAAATAAAATTGTCTAATAATTTAGATGATATTGATTCAGATTCAGATGAAAATTTTGGCGAATGATTAACATATGTTGATAAACAATATATATCTAATGTAAAAGATGAAATAGTTCAACAAATATGGAATGCGAGAGCAATTAAATAGACTTCGTTTTAATTTTTTAGTTATTGTAGTAAAGACACATGATGTTTTTTTTAGTTTAAAAGAGTTTTTAGTTTTTTATTTTAATTATAATTAGATTTTTATTTATTTTATAAAAGTACTATAGCTGTTTATAAAAATTTGTTAGTTAATAATATATATTTTAAATATTTGTTAATAAATAATATTAATTTTAAATATTTGTTATTAATAAATTTATTTTTCAGTATAATTACCAATTGTCCTACCAAACATGAATTTAGTAATTCAGATGTAATTACAATGTGACATCCAAACACGCCATATATTTTAAAATACTGTGTAATTACTAGGGTGTATAATTACTAAGTAATAATTACACACCCTAGTAATTATACTGTGATTTCTAAACACACTCTTAGGGGGTTGTGAATTGAGTGTAATTACATTGTGTAATTATAAAATATTTTTTAATTACAAAATATTTTAATATTTATTTTAATACCAAAATATTTTTTTAATATTTATTAATTACAAAATATTTTAATATTTTAATAACTTGTTTGAATTCTTATTTTACTTTAATATTATTAATATTGTTGATGTGAATTGTAGGAAAATATTATTTGGTAGATACAAGCTATGCAAATACAAATGGTTTTCTAGCACCATATTGTGGAGTACGATATCATTTGAGAAAGTGAAGTCAAACATAAGCACTACAGACAGCTCATGCACTTTTTAATTTAAGACATTCAAAGTTTCGAAATGTGGTGGAGAGGATATTTGCCGTTTTGAGAAAAAAATTTTCTCATATTAACAATAGCTTCTCGATATAAACATAAAAAAAAAAATGTTGGATTATACTGACATAGTATACTTCATAACTTTATTCGCAAGTGGAATTGGGATGATAAATAATTTGAAGAACACATGCAAAAAGAAATAGAAGTGTCTACTAATTTAAACGATATTAATTCAGATGAAAATGAAGAACTTGGCGAAAGATTAACAAATGTTAATAAACAATATATGTTTAATGTAAGAGATGAAATAACTCAACAAATATGGAATGTGAGAACAATTAGATAGACTTCGTTTTAATTTTCTAATTATAGAAGTTAAGACATTATGTTTTTTAATTTAAAAGAGTTTTTAGTTTTTTTATTTTTAATTATAATTAATTTTTTATTTATTTTATAAAAGTACTATAGTTGTTGATAAAAAAATTGTTAGTTAATAATAGTAATTTTAAATATTTGTTATTAATAAATTTATTTTTCAATGAACTACCAACTGTCCTACGAAACATGACATTGATAATTAAGATGTAATTACGATGTGACATCCAAACATGTCATGTATTTTAAAATACTGTGTAATTACTAAGGTGTGTAATTACTACCTTAGTAATTATGCACCCTAGTAATCATACTGTGGTTTCCAAACACACACTTGGAGATTACTTAATAATCTTATGAAAAATATGTATTATAAAAAGTATGCATGATTAGATAAGATTAAATTGATAAGTATGTTATATTAATATGTTTTGTTGAAATGAATAAAAGATTTTTGGGAGTATTCTTTTACTCAATTTTACTCAATTGCCCTTATATTATAATCATATTATAATATTATTATTATTAATTTATATTTTTCATTTAACCCTCAACATTTAATATTTAGCTAAAACACTACGGTCACTAAAAAAATTTAAAATATAACAAAAATACCCTAGCCACCACACCAACATCGTTGGTCGCAGCTGGCAGTTTCTATCTAGTGTTAGTAATCGAATCATACAAACGCAGCGGAAAACATACACATAAAATTTTTTAGATTCGATTTCCACAGGATCGGATACAAGATTATATAATTTCATATTATTTAGATCAGAATAAATAAACCCATACAAGGATTCAATTAATCTTACCAACGTAGACGACTCCACCAATCTCTTTAAGTCTGAATATTCCACAAACCAATCCAAGCAAAGGATTGCACTCACACAGTCCACACAGAGACAAGATCAAATCACCAAAAACTTGATTTGCTAGATCAATGAATCGGTTTCAAGGAATTAAAACTGGACTATAAATTTTCAGAGGAAAAACACTGATGAACAGTGATTCCGTGAACAGTGGCTGGGTAAAGTTAATTCTCTCATTTTTTTCACTTAAGGTGTACTTATATAATGCACTTGTGAAACCCTATTCCAATATGGAATAGGATTAATCCTATTTCTAATTGGAATAGCATGAATATTTAATATTAATTAAAAGATTAATATTAATATGAATATTAATATTAATTAAATAATAATTAATATATTTAATTTGTTCAATTAAATTCCAATATTAAAATTAGACACAACAAATTTAATTGCACAATAAATTATCAAAATATCCATAACGTAATTTTGCTAAATTAATTCCAATATAAAATTGGACACCTGCATCGACCTCAGCAAATTTAATTGCACAACAAGATTACCAAAATATCCTTTCATCTAAAAATATGAAATTGCCCTCAATTCTTATAAACCTTAAACTGTCTTATTATATGTGTGACATGTAGGCTCACAATCGTATTGACAGTGAGTAGTATCGCGATTAACACCAATTAATTGTCCCATTACACACAAACCAAGATTGGCCCTTAGCAAGACATCATGGCCACCCAATAGATAATGATTCAACGAAATAGCTACCTGTCAACGGTATGGTTACTGTACAATTCAATCATTTCATCATCCATTATCTCATCAAGGCTGAGGCACATAAATAGTGTCAACCTTAAATACTTAACCCTTGATTATAAAGTGTTCGGTTATTGGATCAACGACCAGCATAAGAAATTGGATTGAGCGACAACTTAATCCCATTATGGCCATAGATTTATTGTCGTTGCCAATACAACCAAACTGCGTCGTGAGATAATTTCTCCCATACCTAGGAGTAATGAATCCTCTGTTGATCCACCATAGCCTCAATACACTTCTCGATGCAGCCAATCACCACCGTTATGATAATCCTAAAAAGGACTACGTTGGACTAGTGTCAAACTACATCAATTGGTGCACAAGGCGCTCCGGTGATTTCAAGTCTAAGAATCACATGCACCACCATCCGTTAGAGGATTTATTCCATAGACACTGAGGTTACTATCCATATGGAATCCTTTGATGGGTCAGTCTAGTGAACTTTCTCATGAAGCAAACACTCATGTGTCACACCAGATTGTCACCTAACAACTTTGACAAGTGAGATCCGTTACTGTCTTTCCACATGGTCGTTCAACACGATGATATCCTTACTGTATTATCTGTGCCCTAAGTCAAAATAATACTGAGGCTACAGACGCTTTTAGAAAAGCCACTATAAGTGATCATTGGGTTCTCACTATCGAGATTTCAAGCACTCGATACCCATGTCATAGTTCTACCATTCTAAGGGCATATATCACAACATATACTTAAATACGATTTACACGATATAATAAATTGCCTTTTATTAATTGAATAAACATGATACAAATGATTTTATTACAAAATCGATTGGCTCTTGGGCACCTACCCTAACATCTAGACACATGACATGGTGGATCTGGTCGGTCGTGCATTGATTTGACCTTTTCCGGCCAGATGCACCATGGATTTGGCCAGAAAAGGCCAAATCGATGAATGACCGCGAAAGGCCAAATCGGCGAACGATCGGCCATATCTGGCTGGTTGTTCGCCATCCGGTGACCTTCGATGGCGGCGGGTGGTGGACTGAGTAAGTTTTATTTAAAACAAAGACATTATTGTCCAAAATTTTTAATAGTTAGAGCTAAAATTGTAACAAAATTAAGGTTAATTTTGTAAAATGAGGGGGCTTTCTATCCATATTTTTTTTTATGAGGTTATAGAAGTCATCTCGCACAATTGCACTAATTATTATTTGGTAGGCATATGAGGGCATTTGTGTCCGAAATTATTATTAATAAAGGGTAAAATTGGTATAAAAATTCGATTACCCTGGTAATCTTTTAATACCACCCCCTAGGTCAGTAATCATATTACCTCAAATATCACAAACAGTAACTACTATTGATATTTGAAGATTACTAGAAATCTTTTTTACTTGACAACTAAATATGGTAATGACCATATTAAAAGATAGATAACCGGAATAATCTTTTTTTACCGCGAACCAAACGAACCCTCTTTAACATTTTTTTTTTATTTTTCGTATTAAACCCCAATTTTAAAAAATATATATTAAAAATTATTTAAATATTTAAATAATTTTAATATATTTCTACAATAATCATTATTATTGGTATTTCTACTATTTATTTCATTTTTTATTTTATAAATTCTGTATATTTTTTCATCGCTGCAAAATTTTTTTAATGTTTTTCTATTTTTGGTTTTTTAAAAATTTAAAATTATTGATTTTATTATTAATTAAATATGAATTTTTAATTTTTAAATTTAAAAATGTATGTGAAATATTAGGAAATATTTGTTGATTTTTTTTTTTCAGTTTTTAACATAGTTATCTTTTAAGTTTTTAACTTTGGTTGATTTTTTAATTTCAATCATAATTTGAAGTTTTAATCTTTTTTCTTAAAGTATTTTTTATATGAAAAATTATATTATATGTCACTATTTAAAGCCCTGGATTGAAAACTAGCACTTTTTTAGAAAGTGTCACAAGATATAACACAATCCTATTTTACACAATATTTTCGAAAGAAAATGCCCTCTCGTATATAACATTCACTTTAACCCATTCACCCTAACATAGTTACCTTCCATTGATGAAATTCAAAACGCATCTGACACTTACAGTAGATACCCACTGATCTTGTACCCTAAACATCTGGAGAAAGGAATTAAAGAAGGTATGTATTTGCTTCATTTATAATTTTTTTTTAAAGGAAATTGAAAAGTTGATTTATTGAGATTTGGTTTCAAATTTAGGGTTTTAATGGATTTTAGGTGTATGGATAAGTTGAATGCTTTATGGATTGTGGATTGGTGCGAAAAGGCTTGATTTTGGGGGGTATCGAACACCTATGGGTTTTGTCCGATACGCACGGATTTGACTGATCCAAATGACCCTATTGGCAGGCCAGTTGGAGAAGATGAAGTTGTGTTTTGTTTGATACCCGAGAATTCGACCATTTTTAGACATCATTATTTTTTACTTATTTTTATTATTTTAATATGGGATTTGTTAAAATTTTGTGATAGTTGAATTATAGAATGGCCTATATGATTTCATATATCATTTGAAATCCAATTGGATGAAGAGGTGTCAACCGAGCTCGGCTTAGCATATGTCTAGCTGAGCTGAGCTCGGCTACAGTGTCGAGCTGAGTTCGACCACACCAAAACTCGGCTCGTGAGCCTCAGGGAGCTTCCAGAAGCTTGAGGGTATATTTGACATTTTTTAAACTAATTGGGGTTATATATAATTTTTTAGTTTTTTTTAATGACAAACACACCTAACCCTTAAATTCGTCAGCTTGATTAAAACATTCCCAAATCAAATTTGCAAAACAAATTAAAACATTTCTAAATCCCAATTTCAAAAGAAATAAACCATAACCCCTAAATTCGACAACCTTGATTTTTGTCGACCACCGCTTCTTTTTGCCGTCTTGCTCCAATCTGCAAACCATTTCAGATTCGAGTTCAATAATCAAACCCCGTTCACAAATTATTTCAAATTCGACGACTTTTGCTCCAATCTACAAACCATTTCAGATTTGAGTTCAATAATTAAATCTCGTAAAGCAAACCATTTCAGATTCGACGACTTTTGTTTCAGCCTTGAGTTGTGTGAAGTGGGTGGATGGATGGAGGGGTGTTATTTTTTAATGAGTGATGTGAGCTGGGGAGTTTTTGTTAAGGGGATTTTTTGGTTGTCCCTCATTTTAGTCCTTGGGTGTTTTGTTTTGTTGATTTTTTCTTCCTCAAGGCCGCTCGTGTTGCTTATTGTCGATTAGCAATTTGTCTTTTTTGTCTGGGTTGATGCTTTAGAAGTGCTTCTAGTGGCTTTTGTGAGGTTGGGCTGCTCGTGTTACTTACTACTGATTGGCAATTTGTCTTTGTTATACCTTTAACTCATCTCTTCATTTTTTTTTTCATTTTCTTTTAAATTTCTCTTGTGGTTTCTTTCTTTCTATGTTCTTCTCTTACATTTACTATAGTTGAAGCTTTAAAGAATAGCTTTCCTTCAAAACCCCATAAATGAAAATCTTCCATCCAAATATCATAAAAATATGAAGCAGAGGAAAACAATGAAGAGAAGTTTAGACTAATCTTGAAGCAGACGAAGATGTTTAAGAGCTTTTTCTTCTTGTTGTTCTTATATCTTTTTTTTTTTTTTTACGGACGAAGGTAACAAGAGGAACAAAAAGAATAGCCAGTAATCGAGCCTGACTCGAGTCGAGCCGGCTCGAGCTCGAGTTTGACCTCGAACTCATTTTAGGCTCAACGAGTTCGAGCTTGAGCTTGGCTTTCTAGGCTCGCTAGGCTCGAGCTCGAACTCGAGCTCGATCCTGTTGTAATAGAGTCAAGCTCGATAAGCCCAAAACTCAACTTGATTACAATCCTAGTTGGATGCTTGTCAACATTTTAATCAAATAGTACTATGATATTTAGAGATATTGTTATAATTAGATCACACAACCACGAAATATCAAACAAACACAATCACGCAAACAATTAAGAAACACAACATATTTTATCATGGTTCACCTGTCCAATTTAGGATAGACTACATTCACGTTGAGCTCCAAACCAAGGGGCTCACTGCACTACTAATAAGAAGTATTACATATTACAAAACACCTCAAATTGATCTCACAAAGAAAACCCAAATCTTTCTTATGCAACTTCTACCCAGAGAAATCGACTCAGATTACCCTAACCCGAAGGAAACTCAACGTTCACAAAATGATTGAAGCAATCACTCACATAAATTACACTAATTTGGACTAAAGAGATCAAACCCTAGCAGAGCTATTTTACACAAAGAATAGATCGAGAACCTCACTGCTTCTTCTCTTTTCTTTTCTTGCGTTTTTCTGCCTTTTCACATGCTTTTATACTTGTTGACTAAATGACTTAATACTAACCATTAGATTCAATCTAAAACCAACGGCCAAGATTGCTTCTAATAAGTAAAATAAAACGGTAGCATTTTTTGACTTTGACTTCACCTTTAACAATCTCCACCTTGAAGTCAAACAACTATCAACAGTACAAAGCCTTTCACCAGTGCAACAGACCTTTCCATTGTTCCTTCTTAGCTCTATCATCATTGCTTAGTTTATGAACAACAAGTTCAAGCAATGCTTAAACTTCATGGCAGTAACAATCTTCGTTCCCACATCAGCAGAATTATCCTCAGTTGAAATCTTTTGCAAATTGACAACTCTTCTTGCAACTAAATCCTTTACAAAATGAAACCTCACGTCGACATGTTTAGTTCTTTCATGGTAAACAAGATTCTTGCTCAAATGGATTGCATTTTGACTGTCAGAATATACAGTCACTCTACCGTTCAACAACTTGACTTCTAACAAGATTCCTTAAAGCCATAAAGCTTCTTTAAATGCATCAGTTACAACAACATATTTAGCCTCACTTGATGAAAATGCCACTAATGGTTGAAGTTGTGATTTCCAGCTTACACAATTTCCTCCCAAAGTAAAGTAGTAAGAGGTAGTTGACTTCCTAGTGTCCATGTCTCCTGCAAAATCATAATCTACATACCCAACAAGATCAAGTGCATCACCTCTTTAACAATATTCCAAACCAATATGCAATGTACTATTAATATATCTTAACAACCACTTTAATGCAGTCCAGTGTTCAGATCCAGGATTAGACATAAACCTACTCAATAAAGAAATAGCATAGAACAAACCAGGCCTAGTACTAATCATGGCATACATAACTGACCCTATTGCATTAGAGTAAGGTATATTCTCAATCTTTACAATTTCAACATCAGATTCGGGACATTGCATTTTACTTAAAACAAAATGGCTTGCAAGAGGCATACTAACAAGCTTAGAATTTACCATACCAAACTTAGTCACTAGTTTCTGCAAATATGAATACTGCTGAATTCTCAATTCATGTTTCTCTTTATCTCTTTCTATAACCATTCCAAGAATTTTCTTTGCATGCCCTAAGTCTTTCATGTCAAATTTTGAACTCAGTTTGTTCTTTAATTCATTTATCTTTGACAGAGACTTACTTATTAACAACATGTCATCTACATATAAAAGAAAGTAAATTGGAATGTTATCATCAAGAACAAAGTAAAAACAACTATCATATTTGCTTATAGTAAACCCAATATGCACAACAAATGAGTTAAATCTTTTGTATCATTGCCTAGGGGATTGCTTAAGGCCATACAAAGATTTATGCAGTAGACAAACACGGTTTGGCAGATCTTTATTAATAAAACCAGCTGGTTGACTCATGTAAATTTTCTCTTCTAACTCTCCATGTAAAAATGCAGTTTTTACATCTAATTGCTCTAATTCTAAATCATGATATGCCACAATAGACAACATCAATTTGATAGTTTTAAATATAACTACAGAGAGAAAATTTCATTAAAATCAATACATTCTCTTTGTGTGTAGCCCTTAGCTACAAGTCTGGCTTTATATCTAGGAGGATCATTGGAAGCCATACCTTTTTTGAGTTTGAATAACCACCTACACTGCACAAGTTTCTGACTTTTTGGTTTAGGAACCAGGGACTAAGTTCCATTCATCTTAAGTGAATGCATTTCCTCTTTCATTGCAGCCAACCACTTATCTTTATCTTTAGATCTTACTGCTTTTTCATATGATTCTGGTTCAATCTTCTGGATTTCAATACCAGCAAGTAATGCAGTATAAATCAGATCTGCAGATGAGAATCTTACAGGTGGCCTTATCTCTCTTCTAACTCTATCTCTTGCCAATTGATATTGAGCAAGATTGTCATCCTGAGGTTCATGAATCTTCTCAGTTACTTCCTTTTCTTGGTGCTCAGGAACAGGTGCAAGTTTAGTTTCTGGTTCAACTTCATCATCAGAAAGCAGAGTATCAATCTGTTGTGATAGTGGCTCCACCTCACTCGAGTTACCTGCATCATTAGTAGATCTACAAGGGAATAAATTCTCGTTAAAAATAAATCTCTGCTAATTATGACTCTAACTCCTGGTGTTTCTCTATTCCATAACCTATAGCCTTTAGTTCCTTCTTGGTATCCCAAGAATACACACTTGATTGTTCTAGGCTTTAGTTTTCCCTCATTGGTATGTGCATAAGCAGCATATCCAAACACTCTTAAATGGTTCAGGCTGAATTTCCTATTTGACCATTTTTCTTCAGGACACTTAAAGTCTATGGCACTTGAAGGACTCCTATTTACTAAATAGGAAACAGTACATAAGGCTTCTCCCCAAAAGGTTTTTACAATCCTGAAGTGAATAAAAGACACCTAACCTTCTTTAACAATGTTCTATTCATTCTTTCAGCAACACCATTTTGCTGAGGGGTCCCTCTAATAGTTTTGCTCCTTAAAATACCTTTATCACTACAGTATTTGTAAAAATCAAAATTACAAAATTCTAACCCATTGTTTGTGCTGAGTGCCTTAACCCTCCTATCAGTTTGGTTTTCTAGTAATAGTTCCCAAATTTTAAATTTAGCTAAGGCCTCATATTTGGTTTTAAGGAGATATACCCAAACCTTTCTACTAAAGTCATCAACTATGGACAAAAAGTAACTACATCCACCATGTGTCTTTATCTTTTCAGGTCCCCATAGGTCAGCATGCACATACTCAAGACAATTAGTAGCAAGGTGAATGCCTTTAGGAAAATTCATTCTATGTTGCTTACCCATAATACAAGTTTCACAGAAATCAATGGTAGAGATAGAATATTTACCAAACATACCATGTTGTTTGAGAACATTCATTCCCCTCTGACTTATGTGGCCCATTCTAAGGTGCCACGGCACTGTCAAATCACGGTTAGTAGAAACAAGAGCTATATTGGAAATTCCAAGACAATAGTCACCACACAATATATAGAGACTATTTCTTTTAATTCCCTTAAGTATAAAACTATTGTTTCTATACACAGACACACATCCATTCTCAACCTTGTAGCAACAACCAGATTCATCTAAAGTTCCTAGAGAAATCAAATTCCTTTTCAGTTCAAGGATATACCTAACCTTAGTTAGCATTATTATTCTATCACTAAGTTTTAAGGTTATATTCTCAATTCCCCTGACAATACATACATTGTTGTTTCCCATAAACACTGTTTCATGTTCACTAGTTTCAAAATCTTGAAACCAGTCTCTATTAAGACTCATATGGAATGAACACCCTGAGTCTAACACCCATTCTTTAACACAAGTGAACTTAGATACAGTGAGGGCTTCAGACACTTCAATATTATTACTGGTAGTGGCTAAATTACTCTCTGTATTTCCTTGTCTCTGCTTTTTTATCCATTCAAAACATTTCTTTTTAATATGGCCAATTTTATTACAATAAAAGCATTTTCTAGTCTCTCATTTGGACTACATGTTTTTCTTTCCTTTCTTTTTATGTTTAGACCCAACAACAACATGTGAACCAGTACCAGACTGCCCAGTCTCTATCCTACCCTTCACAAACACATTATTCCCATTTCTCTTCTGAACCTTTAATTCTAGTTCCCTAGCCTTTAAGCCTGAAACAATCAAATCAAGATTAGGTACTGTACCAGTATATTGCAAAGCATTCTTGACAACCAAATAATCATCAGTTAAAGAATTTAAAAGGATCATTGGTAAACTAGTGTCATCTAGTGCTTGGTATGTCCTTTTCAGTATTAGTGTCATTCTTAAGAACTTGTCTAAAATTTCAACTACTGATTTAGAACTATCCATCTTATAAGCAAATAAAGATCATTTCAAGAATGCTAAATTAGGTGCAGATTGCAAAGCATACAGAGTTTCGAGTTTACCCCATAGTGCAATTGGCGTTTCTATACCATCCACCTTTTGCAATACACAGTCAGCCAGATTCATCACAATGAGATTATAAGCCTCCTCGTCAACCTCTGATTTCTTTTTCAACTTTTCTTCTGGCCACTTCGTAGAATCCTTCTCCAGAGCAATAGATACTTTGTGTGTGAAAACAGTGCTTTCATTTTCTTTTTCCAACTATGGAAATCAATTTTCTCGTTGTACTGGGAAATTTCCATTCGTGTGGTGCTCATCTTTTACCCTTCATGATAAAAAAATTTCAAGAAAACACAACTCAACAAAAAATCCAGTTAGTAAGAACGATAATAACAATTATCAAATCATGATGATATGAATTAAAAATTTATAAACATTTCAATCACAACAAGAAACACAAACTGGAAACCCTAGAATCGTATATCTTGAAAGGAATAACATAGACAATTCGTCGAGCTCTGATACCACTGTTATGATTAGGTCACACAACCACGAAATATCAAATGAACACAATCACACAAACAATCAGGAAACACAACAGATTTTACCGTGGTTCACCTATCCAATTTAGGATAGACTACATCCACGTTGAGCTCCAGAACAAGGGGCTCACTGCACTAGTAATAAGAAGTATTACAGATTACAAAACACCTCAAATTGATCTCACAAAGAAAACTCCAAATCTTTCCTATGCAACTTCTACCCAGAGAAATCAACTCAGATTACCCTAACTCGAAGGAAACTCAACCTTCACAAAATGATTGAAACAATCACTCACAGAAATTACACTAATTTGGACTAAAGAGATCAAACCCTAGCAGAGCTATTTTACACAAAGAATAGATTGAAAATTTAAAAGATTAGAACCTTTATTATTTAGAATCCCTAAAGTTTATTGAAATTACGTAATGACTCTAAATTTATGTAACAATTAATTTTAGAATTCATTTTATGTATGATTTGTTAATCACCAAAGTGGTCAAATCATTAAGATAAATAAATTCTAGATTACATAATATTATTCAATTACCCATAAATTTTGATGCTATGAAAGACATTATAAGACATTTTAGGATCACCCAAAGGTTGATTAATTGTTCTTATAACTAATGTAAATAATTGTGGTAATTAAGATGTGTTGTTAGAATTTCATTTACATATCCAAAGATAGTTGATGTTTCCATTTACTGCATTTATAATTACCAAATTAGGTGCAATTTAACATCATTACGTTAGTTAGTATGTCGTTGTATCACCCAAAGGAGAACATCGATATACATTTATTGTTTAGTTGAATTATGTGTTTGAGTCTGTTTTATGTGTTTAATTTTATAACTCAAAGCATTAAATATATTAACATTATATTTTGCAGTATCTATGTTTAATGGACTTAATTTCTCTGATTGGTGTGAGAAAATCCAGTTCCACTTAGGTGTTATGGATCTTGATTTTTCACTTCAATCAGAAAGACCGCTGTTATTATTGATGTTTGCAATGAAGAAGAAATGACCTACCATGATGATTGGGTGAGGTCAAACAGACTGACCTTAATGTTCATGCGAATGAGTATTCAAACAATATCAAGTCTACTCTTCCCAAAACTGATAGTGCTAAAGAATTTATGAAATTTGTGGAAAAGCATTCTCAAACTGTTGTTAAGTCTCTTGTTGGCACATTAATGGCCACATTAACCACCATGAAGTTTGATGTTTCTCATAGCATGCATGAGCATGTTATTGAAATGTCAAACATTGTAGCAAGACATAAGTCTTTAGGGATGAATGTGGATGAGAATTCCCTCATGTAGTTTATCATAATCTGCCTCCTAAATATGATCCATTCCAAATTAACTATAATACCATAAAAGATATATGGAATGTGAATGAACTTTATGGAATGCTTGTTCAGGAAGAAACGAGGTTTAAGAATCAAGGAACTCATTCCGTTCACCTCGTAAGTAATCAAGGAGTTGCAAAGAAAGTTGGAAAGAAACATGGAAATGGTAAGCAGGGACCATGTAAGGTGAATGGCTCATCTTCTCAAATCCACTAGAAGGAACACAAGAATGTTAAGTGCCACTTTTGTGGGAAACCGGGACACTTTCAGAAAGATTGCGTAAAATGTAAGTCATGGTTCAAAAAGAAAGTTACGGATAGTGTTTTCATATGTTTCGAATCAAATTTAGCTGAAGTTCCTTATAATACTTGGTGGATTGATTTTGTCTGTACCATTCATGTTTATAATACGATGCAAGGATTCCTTACGACTCAAACCATAAATTCAAATGAAAGATTTGTCTTCATGGGTAATCGAGTCAAAGCTCCAATTGAAGCTATTGGAACTTATCGATTGATTTTAGACATTGGACATCATTTGGATTTGTTTCAAACACTTTATGTACCTTCCATTTCTCGCAATTTAATTTCATTGTCTAAACTTTGATTCAATTAGGTATTATTTTAAATTTGGAATTGGATGTTTCACTTTATTTAAGCATAATCATCTCATTGGTTATGGTATTCTTTGTGATGACTTATATAAATTGAATCTTGATAAACTCTTTGTTGAAACCCTTTTGACCTTGCATAATAATGTTAGAACTAAACGTGATTTAGTAAATGAACATTCTACTCACTTGTGGCATAAAAGTCTAGGTCATATTTCCAAAGAAAATTGGTAAAGAATGCAATCCTTCTAGACTCTGATTTTACCGATCTTGGTATTTGTGTGGATTGCATTAAAGGGAAACAAACAAAACACACAAACAAAAGAGCCACAAGGAGTACACAACTTCTTGAAATAATACACAATGATATATGTGGACCTTTTGATGTTCCATCTTTTGGTAGAGAAAGGTATTTTATCACCTTTATTGACGGTTTTTCACGTTATGGTTTTGTTTACTTGTTGAATGAAAAATCTCAATCAATAGATGATGCCCTAGAGGTGTTTATTAATGAGGTTGAGAGACAATTAGATATAAAAGTAAAAATTATTAGGTTTGATAGAGATGGTAAATATTATACAAAATATGATGAAACAGGGCAATGTCCAGGCCCATTTGCTAAGTTCCTAGAAAAGTGTGGCATATGTGCCCAATACACTATGCCACGTACTCCACAACAAAATGGTGTAGCAGAAATGTGTAATCGTACCTTATTGGATATGGTTAGAAGCATGATAAGTAATTCTTCTTTACCCATGTCATTGTGGACTTATGCATTAAAAACTGTCATGTACTTGTTAAACATGGTTCCTAGTAAGGCAGTTCCTAAAACTCTTTTTAAACTATGGACAGGTAGAAAACTCAGTTTGGGACTGCCAGGTAGAAGTGAGGATATATAATTCACGTGAAAAGAAATTGGATCAAGAACAACCAATGGTTTCTTCATTGGTTATCCAGAAAAGTCTAAAGGGTATAGAATTTATTGTCCTAGCCATAGTACAAGAACTATTGAAACTAGAAATGCTAGGTTAATAGAAAATGATTAAGTTAGTGTGAGTTTGAAACCGCGAAAAGTGAAAACTCAAGATAATTAAACAATAGCAAGAACAACAAATGAATGATCATCCAACCTATAACAAAAATAATGTTGATGAACCTACAGTAGATGAGCCATAAGAAATAGCATTACAGAAGTCTCAAAGACCAAGAAGGTCTACTATTTCTGAAGACTACGTGGTATATCTACAAGAGTCATAATTTGACAAATTGATGCATACCAGTTTTGTTTTCACAAGCCATCTATGGACTAGAATGATGTTTGGGACCTTGTTGAATTGCCTAAAGTTTGTAAAAGAGTCAGGTGTAAATAGGTCTTAAAGACCAAGCGTGACTCAAGTGGAAATATCGAACAACACAAGGCCAACCTTGTAGCTAAAGGTTTTACCTAGAAATGTGGTATTGACTATAGGGAAACCTTTTCACCGGTTTCTAAGAAAGACACATTTAGAATTATTATGACTTTTGTAGCTTATTATGATTTAGAGTTGCACCAAATGGATGTAAAAATTAGGGGTGTGCAAAGTTTTAGGGTAGAGCTGGAACCGATGGCCACTCGGGGTGTCGGTTCCAATTTCAAAAATTGTGGAACCGATTTTGTGCGGTTTGGGTACTATGCAGTTCTGGAACTAAAATCGAAACTGGAACCTAAATCTGAATACCTGGGTTGGAACCAGTTTTAGAACTAAGACTTAACTGAAATTTCAACAAACAATAGGGGTTATTTTGTAATTCTACGTTTATAGTTGGGGCTATTTTACAATTATGTGTTTATAGTTAGGGTGTATTTGAACAGTTAGTGGTGTAGTTGACATTTTTTGTGAATAGTGGGGGTGTATTGGTATTTTTTGGGAATAGTGTAGGGAACCAAAAAGGGAATCGAAACCGACAAGTTCCAGTTCCTAAATCACAAGAACTGGCTGGTTCCGGTTCTCAGAATTTGGGTCGGGTACCTAGACCCACTCACCCCTAGTGAAAACTGCCTTTCTGAATAATAATTTAAAAGAAGAGGTTTATATGGATCAACTTGAGGGTTTTTCCATTGAGGGAAAATAACACATGGTGTTTAAACTTAAGAAATCAATATACGAACTTAAACAAGCTTCCTGCCAATGGTATCTTAAGTTTAATGATACTATCACTTTTTTGGATTTAAGGAAAACATTGTTGATCGGTGTATATATTTGAAAGTCAGTGAGAGAGTTTATAATTTTGGTTTTGTATGTTGATGAATCTTGTTGGCTACTAATAATCTTGGCTTATTACATGAGACCAAGAAATTTCTTTCAAAGAACTTTGAAATGAAAGATATGGGAGAAACGTCTTATATGATTGGGATAGAAATATTTCGGGATAGATCACAAGGATTGTTGGGGTTGTCTTAGAAAACATACATTAATAAAGTACTAGAAAGATTCAGAATGGAAAAAGTGCTCATCAAATGTTGTTCCAATTCTGAAAGGAGATAAATTCAGCCTTATGCAATGTCTAAAAAATGAATTGGAATGCAAACAAATGGAAGGAATTACATATGTGTCAGTAGTTAGGAGCTTGATGTACGCATAGACTTGTACTACGCCAGACATCGGTTTTCCTGTTGGAATGCTTGACCAATATTAGAGTAATATAAGGATGGATCACTGGAAGGCTGCGAAAAAAGTTCTAAGGTACTTGCAAGGAACAAAAGATCATATGCTCACTTATAGGAGATCTGATCATCTTGAGGTGATTGAATATTCAGATTCAGACTTTGCTAGGTGTGTTGATACAAGAAAATCTACATTTGGCTATTTGTTCCTTTTAACTAGAGGAGTTATATCATGGAAGAGTGCAAAACAATCTATCATTACTGCACCCACTATGGAAGCTGAGTTTTTTGCTTGCTTTAAGGCCACAATTCAGCGGAATTGGTTGCAAAACTTTATTTCAGGACTTTGAATAGTCGACAGTATTGTCAGACTGTTAAAAGTTTATTGTGATAATTTCTTAGTAGTCTTCTTCTCCAAAAACGGTAAGTATTTCAAGGGTGCTAAACATATGGAATACCTTGCCGTTAGAGAAGAAGTTCATAAAGAAAAGGTTTCAATTGAACATATTAGCACAAATTTCATGATTACAGATCCGGTGACTAAGGGATTGACTCTTAAGACATTTATTGGACATGTTGGTAAGATAGGCATTCTTAAGAAATTTTAATGAATTTATGAGATTATGATGTAGTTGACACTTGGAGCTTAATTATGTATTGTTTATGATATTTATGGATATCCTATTCATATTATTATTTGTATATACATGAACGTTTTAAATGATTTGATAGGGTTTGGTCTCTAATAGAGACATTACGATGGACCATTATGTAATTTTCACTTATAGGTAATGATAAGTAGAAAGCTAATACTGTGATACTTGGAAGGGACTATGTCGATTTAATGACATGGAACCGCCATGACTCACATTAGTCTATACTTAATAATGACATTATGATTTGACCAATATTTAAGGTATTATTTTAGTTTCATGTTATACGCATTATTTTTTATTTATTAAACCATGAAGAGTAATTCTGTCACATAGGCCAAGTGGGAAAATGTAAGATAAAATTATGTGGCCCATTAATATGTAATAATATTATGGTTTAATATATAAATTAAATCTTATCTAATTACTATTTCAAATCAATGGGTTATACACGTTGATGTAACGTGTCTTTGAGGGAAGTTTATTTCCTAGAAACTTGGTCCTCTCTCTGCCTATTAAAGAAATTAGCCAAAACATATTTCTCAATCATTCAAAAGTTCTGAAAAATTATAGAGAGGAAAATGAGAGAGAAACCATTATTCTTTATCACATAAATCATCATAGAAATCATCATCAACCAGTATCAATGGCTTAAGGTATGTCTTTTCTGATTAACCATTTATTATTGTTTTACAGCATGTAAAATTCTTGAAATTCAAAGATCCTACGAATTAATGTTTCATGTAAACAAATTTACATATCTATGTTCTATATTTTCAGTGAAGGATTGGAATTTGGCTCAAGTATTCATGCTTGTGCACAATGTCAAATTAGTGGTCATATGTGTTAGAAGTAGGGGTGATCGGGTCCGGGTACCCGCCCTTTTTCCAAGGAATTGGAACCGGTCGATTCCTAGAATTTAGAACCGATCGATTCCGAGAATTTGAAACCAAAATCGGTCGGTTCCGGTTCCTCAATAGCTGGAACCGAAACCTAAAAAACAAGTTTCGGTTTCGGTTTCGGGTACCTAGGAAAATTATGAATACCCCTACTATTAACAAAAATGACAAATATGCCTTATGAAAATTACAAATACATCCCTAATAGTTTATAAAAATTATAAATACACCCCAGATATCTGTTGGTTCCACCTCGGGTACCAAGACCTCCCTTCTGGTTCTAATTCTTGAAGTGGTGGAACCGGAACCGCATAGTGCCGGTTCCGCCAAATTTGGAACCTGATCTGACCCTTTCCATGCTGGTTCTGGATTGGAACCAGAATTGGAACCTCGGGTACCCGCCGGTTCCGGTTCTACCTGGATTTCTTGCTCACCCCTAGTTGGAAGTGCAAGATTTGTTATTATTAACATGAGAAAAAAAATATTGCTAATTGGTAGGATCATACTTCCATTATTGCTTCAGTTTCATTATTATCATCTTTCTCCACCCTTTTATTGAGTAATTGAAAATGGAGATTTTTGGGTTTTAATTGAGGGATAGATAATGGTGTAAATTGAAGTAGCTTTTAGTTGTATTATATGAAGGAAATGTTATGTGTATAATGTGGGGTAAAAAGGGAGTGAATATGTGAGAATTATGGCAGATCCATGGTGCACAATCTGGAAAACCCAAATTGTCGCAACGGCAAAGTTCGAAATTTGAAGTGTCACCGAGACGACAATGGAATGTTGCCGGGGCAACGTTCGTGCAAAAAAGAGAAGAAGAATTCCAGAATGTTTGTCGCCGAGGTGACATTGGAGTGTCGCCACAGCGACAAACTATAGGGTCCAATGTGGCCTAGGTGACAAGGGAATGTCGCCGCGACGACAAATTTTAGAAAACCCTTGGTATTCAGGGGTGTAAATGCAAGGTTAGAAACCTGTCAAGTAGACAGGGATGTAATTGTAATAATTGAGGGACTTAAGTGTTATAAGGAAAATTATAGGGGGTTAATTGAAAGACTGAA
Source organism: Toxicodendron radicans (assembly GCA_009867345.2). Classification (NCBI taxonomy): domain Eukaryota; kingdom Viridiplantae; phylum Streptophyta; class Magnoliopsida; order Sapindales; family Anacardiaceae; genus Toxicodendron; species Toxicodendron radicans. The sequence goes on along the minus strand of WYDK02000026.1, from coordinate 364,198 downwards.
AAAGTTGAGGGACTAATGTAATAGTAGAAAAGTTGAGGGGGTAAAATGATATTTTCCAGATAGGGACTAAATTGATATTTGCCAAGAATCAGGGTTTTATGGAATTCTTATGAGTGTTCGATATTCGGGTATAAGAGGGTCTTTATTAAAAAGGAAGTTAATTAACCTCCTTGTATTGATGTTATTAATAATTGTTGTGGATCGCAACAGGGAGACTTCAACGATGAGAATTCTTCAGATCTCGATCAAGGAAGAAAAACGTGGCAATAGCTCCGATCAGGTGAGTGCATTATTTGATTCCCTTATAGACTTATATTTGGTTGTTAAGATGCTTAGATAAATACTGTTAAATATGAATGAAATTTTTATGTATATATAGCACGAATATTCGGTACGCATGACGAGAATAGAGAGACAACTAAATTATAACGTAATGGTGATAAATAGAAGTACGGGTGGGATTATGAAGAGTGGCATTGGGTTAACGAGGTGAATTTAGAGATGAACCAGTTTAGTTGGCTAAAATGAACTAGCCACCCTGGTCAAGACTCAATTGGGAGTGAGTTGGGTATGAACGACATTGATTATGGGTGAAGCAGCCAACAAGTGAGGATTCCACTTAAGCTGAGTGTGCTGGGTGATCCTTGGGGTGCAAGCCTGTTGGGTATTCTACGGGATAGAGTGGATGATTGATGAGCCACAAGAGATGCCTTCATCTATGCCGGAATTTGTTGGGTGGGCCTTAAAGCATTTGATTGATATGGCCTGTAAATTGGGTGCTGCTTATAATGTCTTTACCCAAGGTATAGGGTGTAGTCTGTGGACACGGAGAGGTGTTTGAGTATCCAACGGGTGAGGCTAGAGAGATGTTTGTGATATCCAGCAGGCGAGGCTGGAGTAGTATTTGTGATATTCAGTGTGTGAGGCTGGAGAGATAATTGTGCGGTGTTGACTGGTATGGTAATTGTGAATATTCTATGGGTATAGTTGAGTGTTGAAATCTATGAGTCCAGCCAGTACATGTTGGGACAAAATTAAGGATATCCGATGGTCGTTGGTCGGGGATGGTATTATGGATATCTGATGAATTTAGGGTGATGAGATGGTGGACAACTAATGGCATCGATATCGATATCGATAAGAGGGAGTTTTATGTTGAAAATGACTATTCATCTATGGCGATGATGGTGTGGCGTATTTAATGGAAAAATATGATGATCCAGAATAATAGAAAGGTGGTGTAGGAATGTGAATTATTTTGTTGGAATGAGTGATTGTGAATTAAAGGAGATTAAAAAGGGAATGAATTACGAGTTTTCTTCATGCCGAGTGGGAGCCATGAGTCATTTTCAGTTGTATTATGCTTTCCACTCAATGAGCTTTTTAGCTAACTTTTTTAGCGTTTTCCCTTCAGGTTTGCATTCAAGGTACGCGAGGCGCAGGCGACACACTTTCGATTGGTTCACAGAAGCATGTTCAGTAGCATGATGATTGTACATGGTAGTTGCACTCTCATACAGTTTTATGTAAATTGTTTTGTAATACAGATTATATTTTGAATTTTTAAATGGTTTTTGAAAAATCTCACCCCCATTTTGGGAATCCGAAGCCCTCGGACCACCCAGATCCGTCGGGGTCAGGGTTACCCGGATTGGGGTGTGACAAATTTGCCCTTATATTTTAATATTATTAATTTGTATTTTCAGTTTAACCCCCAACATTTGAGATTTCGCTAAAATACCCCAGCCATAGAAAAAGTTTTAAATTTAACAAAAACACCCCAGCCACTACACCAACATTGCCGACGACAGATAAAAGTCACGGGAACGGAGCACGACCAGCCAGATCTGGTCGGTCGTGTGTCGATTTGGCCTTTTCCAGCCAGATCCATGGCCCTTTTTGGCACAATGGTCAGATGTGACCGTTTATCTTGTGCTGGAAATGGCCAGATCAAATCTGATCATTTTCGGCCTTTTTCGGCCATATCCGACATGCAACTGGCTGAAAATGACCTTTTCTGACTGGATCCAAGGTGGATCTCGCCGGAAAAGCCAAATCGACGCACGACCGACAGGATCGTCGTTTCGGTGACTACCATCGGCCACTGGCGACAGTGGTGTGGTGGCTAGGGTGTAACACGAGGACATTTTTGTCCAAAAAATAAATATATGATGTTACATAAGTCATTTTACTAAGTTGAGTTAATTGTCATTTGATAAAAAAAATAGAGGCATAAATGTCTCAGAGGGTAATTATTTAAGGGTAAAATGGGAACAAAAAAAAAAAAAAAAGATTACCCCGATAAACTTAAATTAACACTTTTTTTTTTAATCTAATTACCCCAAATATTACCAATAGTAATTACTATTGGTATTCAAAGATTGCAGAAATATTTTATTACTTGACAACCAAACAAGGTAATGTCTGGATTAATTGAAAGATTACTGGATTAATCTTATACTACACTGACCAAAGTCCCCCTCTAACTAATCTTCAAGGTAATATATCTTTCCATTAATATTATAACATTCCCTGAACCAAACGCCCCCAAGTTAACTTTCAAATTCAATTCAAATCTTAAATATGTACATGTTCAACCTCCATCTATAAACAAGGAAGTTTGAAAATTACTTTAAAAGGTCATCATTAACATTTCTTTATTATATATATGGATTAAAATAATATAAATTTTTATACATAATCTGAAGACTTTATAAAGTTAAAAATTTAAAGTTATAAACATATATAAACTAATAGGAATTTCTTATTTGAAAACCCAAGTTCTTGGGTCTAGGTCTTGGGTCTATGTCATGGACCCTGACCCGGGCCTGGATAAGCTCGTTTCCTTAGTTATTAGACTCGAATCTTGTTCCTAACATGAATCGGTCGGGTCCCCAGATAATCCAGGTCTTCCCTCGTCCAGGTCTTTTTGCCAAGCCTATTATTAACACATGAGTATAGATTATAGTCATAAAATTTTCTTTGATAGGTTTATATAAATATATATATATATATATTTCAAGGTTTGTAATTTAACCTTTAAATAGAAATTTCATGGGAAGGCAAAATAGTAATTTGGTATTGGCTAAGAAATGGAATTGTGAAATGTGATTTAAGGTGAAATAAAAGGACAATGAGAAATTGGGGTTAATATAGTTATTCTAATGTTAAAAAAGTTTTAAATTGAATAAAGTGTAATAAAGGGCAAAATGGTCTTTTCCCATGGGTTAGTATGCACATATAATCCATAAAAGTGCATCAAGGTAATTTAGTTATTTTGCTAGTGGATAAATATGTTTATAAAGTTTAAAGAATAAGTCAAAGAGTATTAAATAAAGTAATGATTATGTTTCATGGCAAAAAGACCAACATGCCCTTATAAGATAAAGCAATACCCAACAAGCCTTTCATTTACTTTTTCTTAACCAATTAAATAATAAATATATGATTTTAAGAGGAGAGGTCGTCCAGCCGTAAAGAAAAGGCTTCATCTTCTCCAAAATCTCATCTTTCCATCCAAACACCTTTTTTAAGTTTATTTTTTCAATCTTTCTAGGGGATTTGCATTATTTGGTGCAAAGGAGTAAAATTTGGGGTTTATTTCACTCAAGGCAAGGTAAAGAAGGTAAAGGTGGAAGATTTGGGCAAAGCTTGGTGTTCTTGACTACAAGGTGAGGGGAACCTCCTTTTAAAACTAAAATGTAAAAATTGCATGTTTGATGAAGTTTGGTTGTTGGCTAAGATGAAGAATGATAAAGATAATTATGTGTTCAATCTTTGATTTTGTAAATCATAGGTAGGAGGTTCCTATGACGTATAATTGCGTGTATATAAAGAATAGAAGTAGGAAATAAAGTGTTTTTGGTGAAAATTGGTTGAAAAAAAGAGCAAGTGTAAAGGGTTAAAAACGAGCAGTTTAGTTGGATAGTGAACATGGCACACAACAATGGCCATAAATTGAGTTATAGGACTCCAAATGATATGATTTTAAGTGTGTTAGAAAGGTAAGACATAGATCTAAAATGTTTATGTTTTGGACGTCATCCAGTTCAAACCATATATGGGTAAAAATGTAAGTAGAAAGTAAAGGTATTGCACTGTCCTGCTTTTGTAAAAATGATTTTTATTCATGCTACTCATGATAATTGAATACATTTATGTGTTTATGGGTTATGTTATGAATGATGCCTTAATGGATATGATTATAATTATTTATGAAAATGTATAATATGAATGAATTGCCATGAGGTACAAATGGATGGTTATGTTGTAATGTTTAGAATGATCATGCAAATGAAAAGTTACAGGCATACTCATCCATGTCAAAGAAAATTTTGTTGCATGCCCTCATGACTAGAAATGATGAAATGTTTAAATGAAAGAAAGAAAATTCATGAGGTATGCATATATGACATGTTTTATGCAAAAAAGAAATGTTTTATGAATTGCTAATGCTATAGGAACCTATGTGTTCTTATGTAATTGTTATATGAATTGTGTGCACATGCACCTTAAGGAAAATATTATGAATAAAAATTTTTTAGCTCATGGTTCCTATTTTATGCATTAGTAAGTCCGATCGGCAGACAAAAAATGATTTTACAAGGAAGAAATGCTTTTTATATGCATAACATTCATTTTGCATAAATTTCATACTTGGCATAAATGCACTTATACGTGATATAAATTATAATATGTTATATTAGAAATTGTGTAATGATGTATATTTGTGCTCGTTTATGAGAATGAAATTATTAATTATAAAAGAAATGATAGAATATGACACTATAGAAGATAGATGGTCATACCCTTACTGAGTGACTAGTGCTTATTCCTCTAAATTTATATTTTTGCAGGTAATTAGTGAAGCAAAGGCTTGGGAAAGCAATGGGGCTACGCATGCATGAGGAAATTGTTATGTGATGTTCAAAAGTGTTTAATGAATTGATGTTATACCTTTTGTAGGTATATAAAAGTATGGTTGGATTTGTCGTAAATATTATTTTATAAGCTTATAAATGCATGTTTTGAAATGGAAGAATGTTGGAAAATAGTTTATTACCATATCCAACTTATAAACTACAAAGTTAATGTAGTTTTTGAATGATACTAGTATTATAGTATTGAGGAATTTGCCTTATTATGAATTATGCTTATATGAATTTAGGGAAAACAATTTTATGTAAAGGTATTTTATTCACATGTTTATTCCATGATGAGAATGATGGTTTATTTTGATATGAGTTGCACTTGGTTTCCTAAAATATATATTAAGATGTAAATAGTATTTAAATAAACTAATTCTCCAGATGTGCATTCTTTAGGTAAAACCCCTCCTCAGCTGGGTTTTCTTTAAATATCCCTTTGCCATTGAGAACCTAAAGCGGAAGATGATGATACTAACATTCTAGAATTGTTTGTAGCCTTAGTATTAATCTGAACGAGGGCACAGATAATACGGTAGGCTATTGTAACGCTCAACAACCCTATCGAAAGATAGTGAAAAATCTCACATATCAAAGTTGTTTGGTGACAACTAAGTGCAACGCGTGGGTGCTTGCATTGAGCAAGTTCACTAGACTGAGCCACCAGAGGATTCCATATAGATGGTAACCTCGGTCTATGGAATATATCCTCTAATGGACGATGGTGCATGTGATCCTTAGACTTGAGATCACCAGGGTGTCGTGTGTAAATATTGGTGTAGTTTGACACTAGCCTAACGTAGTCCTTTTTTGGGTTATCAGTATGGTAGTGATTCGCTACATTGAGAATACACTATGCCTACAGTGGATCGACATAAGATTCATCATTCTTGGGTACAGGAGAAATGATCTCGCAGAGTGATTCAGTAAATGGAAACGATAGTAAATCTGTGGCAACAATGAAATTGAGTTGTTGCTTAAATCTAATTTTGTTTGGTCATTGGTCCAGCGATCGAATACATATATGTCAAGTTAATTTATTTGAAGTTGACACTATTTCTGTACCTCGAACCTTGATGAGATAATAGATGATGAAGAGATTGAATTACATGGTAACCATACCGTTGATATGTAGCTATTTCGTTGAGTCCTTATATACCAGGTGGCCATGATGTCTTGCTAGAGGTCAATCTTGGTTTGTGTGTAGTGAGATGATTAACTGAGTGTTAATCGCGATACTACCCATTGCCGATATGATAGGGAGCCCATAGGTCACATACTTGGGAGACAATTTAAGGATTAATATATGGAAGGGGCAATTCTGTCTTTTAAGATGAAAGTGTATTTTGGTAATCTCACAGTGCAATTAAATTTGCTAAGGTCGTTGCCTATATCCAATTTTATATTAGAATTAGAATTATTAAGATTACACACACACACACACACTCACACTCACACACACATATATATATATATATGTGTGTGTGTGTGTGTGTGTGTGTATTTAAATGGATTATTATTATTATTAATGTTTAATATATATATTTATATATTAATATTTAATAGATAATAATAATAATAAATAAAATAAAATACCATATTAACCATGTTTGATAAATGGGTTATTACTATTTCAATTATGGAATAGGGTTTTATTAGTTTCACTATATAAGTGCAATTAAAATAAAACAAAAGATGTTGAACCCTAACCCTAGCCACCCCCATGTTTTTGGTAGAGATAATTGGGAGAATTTTTGCTAAAAAATTGGCCCCTTGTTCAACCTTAATACAAATAATTTAAACTAGCAAATTAAATTATTTGATCAATCATGTCTTCTTGTGGATACCGTTCGTGCATTCCTTTTTTTGTAGTGAAAGAGAATTTGCGGAATCAAGAAGTGAAGGAGTCGTCAAACGTTGGTAAGAAATCAAATCCTTATTGTTTTGATTTGATTAAGCATGTAAACAACGTAATCAGTATATGGATTGGTAGCAGTCAACAAAAACAATCCAAGCTTTTGTTGACTGCTTAAAAGAAACGTGGAATGAATTAAATAATCTGACACTTGATTGATTATTATTCATTTTTAAATCCTTCCTAATTTGTAATGCTATCAGCAAATTCATAAGGATTGTTTAATACCGATTGGTTTATTGGTAAGAATTAATTTGTGCACTCGGCTCAAATTAACGAACTTAGGGAAGGTAAAGATTATCTGGCTTCTTGATAATCTTTGGTTAAATATTCAATTAAAGAATAATATATGTTAGAAGTCAGTGATCAGTTTGCAACCATGGGTAATTTTCCTTGAATCGAGATCGTCTTTTATTCAATTTTCCTTATTTCCTGTTATTAATAATTATTCTTGCTTCAATTAATTTTCGAAGTAAAATCCCCCCCCAGTTTCAATTAAGTTAGGTAATTTGATTAACTAGTCTATGTGGATTGACCTGTACTTGCTACGAATACAAGTTATGAGTAGAGTAATTTAATTTTTGGTTGCGCTCGGCACACATCAAGGAGGATGTGAGATGGGTGCATCATCCTCACAATGATGCACTTGTCACTTGACCTATTGGGTAACCCGACTACCGGGGTCAAGTGGCCAACCGGCCGGTTCGACCATTGACGTGATCATGTTGATGTCATCCTGACATCATGCTGACGTCAGCATGATGACATCAACAAAAAAATCTGTAAATTTGGATAAAATTTAGTAAAAAATACCTTACAACAACAATGGTAACATCAAAGTTTTCAATATAAAAATACCAATTCATAAAGAAGTAGGTAATCCTCACATTCAAAGGCCTACAAAATTACAAAATCCTCTCATCAATCCACCAACCCACCATCATGATTTCAAGTTTTCAACCCCAATTCTAATTCAACACAACTCTGCACTGCACTGCATTTGCTTCAAACCTCTTTTGTAAATAAGATTTTATCCTCATTTCAAAGTTCTGGTTGATTGACTTTTTTGTTATATAAACAATAACTTCAATAAATTAATCAACTCCAAAAAAAAAAAAAAACCAAACACAATCAATTAATCAAATCTGTTTCCACATCTTGATCCGAAAATCAACCTTACACTGTAAAACCTTTGATTCTTTGCACTCTTCACAATCAAATTCAAATCCATAACACCACCTTGCTGCATCCAAAACACAATCAACTCCAATCAATCACAAACAAACAAAAAAATGAATGATAAAAGCAAAATAACTTCAATAAATTAATCAACTTGAATAAAAAACAAAAACCAAACAAACACAATCAATTAATCAAATCCATTTGATTCGAAAATCAACCTTACACTTTAAATCCTTTGAACAATTGACAATCAAATTCAAATCCACAACACCAACTTGCTGCATCCAGAACACAATCAACTCCAATAAAAAACAAACAAACAAAAAAATGAATGACAAAAGCAAAATGCCATAGCTTTGAAGTTTGAAGATCGAACTTTGAAGATCACTATGAGTATTCAACGGTTGGCGGTGGATGACGACAAGATTTTTTATTGAAGATGAATGAAGGATGAAACTGGAGTTTGGAAGATGAACGAATAAGGAGAATCAAAGATGAACTTAGAAGAATAATCGAAGATAGAGGAAGAAGAACTGAATAAGATCTAACTTTGAAGTTCGAATCGAAGAATGAAGAAGAATTGAAGAATAACGCAGTAGAATAACAGATGAAATGAAGAAGAACACAACAGAATATCAGATGAAATGGAGGATAAATGAATTAGGTTTTTATTTAGGGGTTTTTAATTTGGACCGATTTTGCGCCCGGTCTGGTTGGAATAGTTGCTTGACACTGTTTCGCAAGTCCACCAACTATCTGGGGTGATCTGACTATTATAAAAGGTTTTGATTCATTTGTGAACCGGCAGACTCTCCGAAACCCAATCGGATTGACCAGCCTTTCAGAACACTGCTTGTCGTTACTGCTTAAGTAGGCAATAATGTAGTTCACAAGATGTTAGTGGACCACAGCAGTGCAGTCAACGTCCTCTACCAATCTGCATTTGAGAAGATGAGTTTCAAGGATACAGATCTAAAGCCAACCGCCACAACTTTGTATGAGTTCATAGGGGATCACATCTTCCCTCGAGGTATAATCACCTTGCCAATCACAGTTTGTGAGAAAACAAGGTGATGAAAATGGCAGATTTCCTGGTCGTGGACTGCCTATCCGCTTACAATGCAGTTATTGAGAGGCATCTCCTTTGAAGTTTGAAGGCAACGACATCCATCTACCACTAGACAATGAAGTTTCCAACTCCCAGCAGTTTTGGAGTGCTCAGGGGAATGCAACTCGAGTCCCGAGAATGTTACAACAAAGCGATCCAGATTGCCTCAAAGATCAAGTGACCATAAATGATGGCCATCGAGGGAGGAGAGACATGACTTGGTCCTATCAAGGATGCCATTGATCCTCGAACACTTGAAGAAGAATTTGCTAGCGGACTAGTAGAAAAATTGGTCGAAGTCATAGCCGATGAATGCAAGCCTACTCGTGTGCTGTAAATAGGAGGTGACCTCTATAGTCAGCTTGCTAGGCAGCTAGTTGATTTTCTAAGGTGGAATTTTGATGTCTTCAAGTGGACCCATGCGGATACGGTAAGGATCAACCTTGAAATAATCTGTCACATGCTTAATGTCGATCCCAAAACATGCCATGTTCGCCAGAAAAGGGAGAGCGATAGATGTAGAACATTATAAGGCGCTCAAGAGCGAGGTGGACATACAACTGCCATTGGTTTCATTCGAGAAGCCCAATACCTGTAGTGGGTTGCTAATCTAGTCTTAGTAAAGAAGTCGAATGGAAAATGTTGGACATACGTCCATTTTACAGACCTGAACAAGGCGTCCAAAGGATGGATTCCCATTGCCAATAATAGACAAACTGGTGGACACGACCTTTGGGCAAATACTCCTAAGTTTCTTGGACACATACTCAGGGTACAATAAGATCCCGATGTTTGGCCCAGACAAGGAACACACCTTGTTCATCATAGACCGTGGGTTATATTGATATAAAGTAATGCCCTTTGGCCTAAAGAATGTTGGAGCCACATATCAACGACTAGTCAATAAAATGTTCGCTGAACAGATAAGGAGAACAATAGAGGTGCATGTGGATGACATGCTTGTGAAATCCAAATCTACCTCAAATCACATTGCATATCTCAAGGACATGTTCGATGCTCTCAAAAGATACAAGATGAAGTTGAATCCATTGAAGTGTGCATTAGGACTTAGCTTAGGAAAGTTCCTGGGTTTCATGGTTATTCAGTGCAGTATAGAGGCGAATCCCGAGAAAATACAAGCTGTCATAAACATGAGCAGCCCATCTAAGCCCAAACATGTCAAGAGTTTAATAGAGAGAGTTACAACTCTCAGTCGCTTCGTGTCCAAAGCAACAGATCGATGCTTCCAATTTTTCGAGGTGCTCAAAAGCAATAAACAATTTGAATGCACAAAGAAGTGTGAGAAGGCCTTCCAAGAATTGAAAGAATACTTGGGGCGACTACCACTATTGTCGAAGCTAATTGATAACTCCTGTAAATAGAGTTATCATAGTCCTAATTTGGAGACTTTGCTATGGTTTTTATTTCTAATATTAGCTACTTTAGTTTAATTTAGTTCAATATTTCATAGCTTTGTCAAGTTAGAGTTGATTGTGTTTAAAGAAGAAAATATGTGTTGTGCTACTCTAATTTGGTGTAATTTAGGTTTAATTATTGTTAATTGTCTTTCTTCATTTCAGAATTAAGTGACTTGTCCTCAGATTTAAAATGCACAATTGAAGACTTGATGCTGTGGACTTTGTGGCAAGAAACGCTGGTGCATGAAACACCAGATAAGCATAACAGAAAAGCGCTGTGGTCCTGCAAAGCTGCTGATCTGTCCTGACAAGGATAACCACTTTTTCCGTGTACATAGTGAGAGAATGAATAGTGATCAGGCTGTGAGGGATGATTTATCCTAGTATTGTGTCAAGTGTCAAGTGTCAAACGCTGCCCTACTTTCTCTCATATAAAAGCAAAGTGAAAAGATTATTCTGCAAGTCTTCTTCATTAGAGTGAGAGCCAACCATTGAGAGTAATACTCAAAGAGAATTTACAGAGAATGACAATAGGAGAATGAACCATTTTTTCGAGGAAGAGCTGAGCACTCCAAGAATTCTTTCTAGCTTTCTTCCTTGTACCTTGTGTTTCCTTGTCCAATGAACTTCATAGTTGTATCTTCTACTTTGTTCTACTCTCATTTTAGTATGAACTAATTTCTTTAAAGTTGGATTTGAATATTTGAACTCCTATTGTAATGCTATTCTTATCTTAAATATAGCTTGTGATACTTACATTTCATTTTAATCAAATGGGTTTATTGTTACAATGTTGATTTGGTCATTCAATACTTGTTATCTTACTTGTTAAATAGATGCTGAGAAGGTCTAAGTGACAAGGGAAAGCATTTGATTAATGCAAACCCTTAGGGTCATACGAGAGTATGAGAAGAATACATAGACATATGGATGCTTCATTGTACGATTGTTAACAAATCGAGCCTTAATTTGTTTCTTGAGTCCAGATCTACATAGATGTATGTTAGGTTCAAGTTTAGGCAATAAGCTTGTAGAATGTTCGAGAGAACAGTACGAGATTTTAGGTGTTTGGATTGAGTGAAATGTCATGCTGAATTAGACTGTAGCATTTGTCACAGTGTTACAATAGGAGGGATTTTATTTAAATCTGACTTGCCCATCTCTGATTACTGAAATAGTTGCTAGCTTTACTCTGTTGGTTTAGAATTCTTACTTAGGTTGATTTTATTAGCTTATTTTAGTTAGTGACTATTTTATTATTCTTTAGTTTAAGTTCAATGTTATCATTGTTTTATTGTTGTCACTATTGATGGAGCATCAATTGAGATTGATTAGTTTTACGATCCTCATGGGAACAATATTCAATTCTTAGGAATCTAGAATACTTGTCGACCATGTATACTTGCGTGAATGTGTTTTTCTTAACATACATTACTAGATTGACAACAAGTTTTTGGCGCCATTGCCGGGGATTGTGCAAAAATTAGTTAGGTAGTTAATATTGTTGCTCATTTTATTTGTTTTTACATTTTATTTTACTTTGTTTGACTTCTTTTCAGATCTGATGGTGAGTGGTTTATGAACCTATCAATTGATGAAGCATTATTATTATTTGATCCTGAACTAGAGAGAACTCTTCACGCCAGATTGAGAAGATTGAGAGCTAATCAAAGAGCCCATAAACCTGAAGA
>WYDK02000026.1:305541-322391 GCA_009867345.2 Toxicodendron radicans | reverse complement strand
CACAAAAGAGGACAAACTTATCCTAAACTACTGCCTTCAGCACAGCACCATGCATAACACCTTATTTGCGTCAAAAAAACATCTTCAAGCTTCAGTTCCAGCACAATACACTTCCAGCACAACATCATACTTTAACATGCCCCTATGGATAGAGAAGCCTTCCAGACTAGTTATATTGAATCTCAAAAATTGTTCAATGCTTAAGAGTCTTCCAAGCGACATTTGTACGTTGATATCTCTTGAACATCTGAATCTCTCAGGATGTTCAAAACTGGATGGATGTTTTGACAACTTAGGATATTTAGAAGTTCTGAAGGAATTAAATCTGACCAACTGTTGTATCAAGGAGTTACCTAACAATATTGGTCAGCTATCCTCACTAAGGAGTTACTTCTAGGCAGAAACAATTTTGAGAGCATTCCAGCAAGCATCATAAACCTTTCCATGTTATCTTCTCTTGACTTAAGCTATTGCGGGAAGCTTCGATCATTACCAGAACTTCCATGTCAATTAGTAAGTATTGATGCACACAATTGCCCGTCACTGAAAGTATCACCAAGTTTGTCAATTCTATTCTCCAGAAATTCTCCTCAAAACCTAAGAGTTAACTTCATCAATTGTTTCAAACTGTTGGATCAAAATGCGTTCAAAAACATTGTGAAAGATGCTCGATGAAATTTGGGATACCAAAGGTCTCTCTCACTGTTGCTTATTTCATATGATTTTAATTTCTTTCGTTATAACAAGAAGTTTAATGATGTCACAACACTGATGAGCTTTATTTTGTTAATTTTTTTTTTTTTACAGTTTCCTGCTCCAGGTAGTGCTTTTATCTTTTTCCCCGGAAACGAAATTCCAGAGTGCTTCCTCTTTCGAAGTACAGAATCAGCTATAACTTCACGATGCCAACGTTGTGCTCCACAAGTGAGTTCTTTGATGGTCTTACTATCTGCGCCGTTGTAGAGTTTCAAAACTATCATGATGATGAAGGGCAGGTATTGTTAGTAGGCTTTGACTGCATTCTAGCAGGTGAATATGACATGAAATCATACAATGGCACTTTAGGTGATTTGGATTTTGGTACTGGACCTGACAACGTTGACACAGATCACGTATTCCTTGGATATGATATCATTGTAAACTATGAATCAGATTTCTACTTTGATAAGGTGACCATCCAATTTTATGCTCATAATTCAAATACGGAAAGGTAAATTGTTGCCGAGTGAAAAAGTGTGGAGTGGTACCCAGCAAATACAGGTCAGAGTAAATCTAAACATGATGCTTCTTTTTTCTATTTCCTTCCTATATCTCAAAAGCAAATAAGGTAATTAATGTCCTACTTTTAAAATTTCAATTTGCTTGGTTAATTTTAAATATAAACAGCTACATGACAAAATTCATCGGATAGGAGCAAATAATGTAGTATAACTAATATACCAACTCACATAGAGATAGTGGAAGTCATTATCTCTAGTCTCTACATCATTTTGTTCTTTCCTTATGATGATTTTTTTTTTTTTTTTTTTTGGTGAATGTTTCTCTAAAAGCTCTCGATGTATCGTTATCTCGACATCATTTTGTTCTTTCGTTTCCAGCTTATGAATTTTTTTTTTTATCTTTTTCTGAATGTTTTTCTATAAGCTTTCAATATATAATGTGTCTGTAAAAAATTTAGTATCAACAATCATTATTAATTATAAAGATTGATCTGTTTCTTCCAATAAATTGTACACTAGGAACTTAAGAACTCCAATGCTTCTGGAAGAAAGTTGATCGACTCTGTAAAATTGAACTTGGCAGCAAAACAGTGATATGGTCAGGGCTCTGCTCAGGTCAAATAACACCTTTACTTTGCTTCTTGTTTATGTAGTCTTGTCAGATCAAATCAAATTATCTATAACATAATTTATCTTCTCGGATCAATATCTCTTTGATTCAATAATCATTGATCTATTCGTATGTTAAATAAAATTTGAATTGAACGCTATTATTGCTCCTAATTCGTACGGAAATTTGTGAGCTTTAGCTAAGTTTATTCTTTAAATACTTGAAAAAAAAATTTAGAAAAAATACAGGTTCTTCAACGAAAATTTTCTTGAAGTAGTAGCCGTTATACTTTGTTTATTTATATATTAGCAAAATCTATTCTAATATGAAATGTTTGTTTAAGTCTTTGTCTGTGTACTGATGACATTGAATTTTGTGTTAAAAAATAAATTACCAGCTTGCTAGTTTGACTTCATATATATGTAATAAAATTGCATACAAAGATTACAATTGTTCCTTCAATCTTTTTTGGGTTAATTCATCATGTGTAGAGAATTTAATTTTATTACGATTTTCATTAAAAGATGACCACAAATATAATGGTAATTCAGGTTTTGGAACTAGTGTTGATTATGAATATCCACTTTTTTTCTAAATTAAGATTTTGGAACTTTGATGCAGGAAATTTACAGATGTGAATCAGATATCCCATTAAAGCAACATTATGTCAAGAAGATACTGGTTTTCTTTGCTTTAATTGCTCTGTGATGTCTGAGTGCTTAAACTTGCAATGTTGGTCCAAAGATATGCAGCTGTGGAAAAGATATCTTTAGCTTTTATTCGACTACTTGATAAGAGTTGGCTTGAACTTGCTTCATTTAGTATACAAACCAAGCTGATGTTTGATATGATAATGGTTTAATTTTTTAAGATTTTGGCATGTGAGGCTAAGTTCTGGACTTCTTGTTAATGAATTAAGTGGGTTTCATATTCCGTTAATTTAGGTAGCAAGCGTTTTTCTTTAATGAATGAACTTGAACTTTTGTTGACAGATTTTCATGCACTATACTTGCTGCGCTTCAGATGTATACATGCATTTAGAAAACAATTCTTATTGACTTGTAGATTTGATTTAAGCATCAGTTTATATACGAGGAGCAACTTATATAGTTAGACATAAAAACATTCAGAAAAGTATCGACAGATCTAATTAATTAAACTCTGCTCATCTGTAAGCCATATTCCAGCTACAATTATAAATTCCGGAACAAGAGCAGAACCCCCTCCAATATTTAACCTGTGAAAGACATTTGCTGAAGTGAAAATGTTTCTGAAAAATTGGTGGTTCATGTGATATTGGTATTAATAATGCTTCTGAAAGAAATTATAGTGAAATACAAAATAAAAACCTAGGAGATAGTAGATTTATGTATTATGTAATGAAGTGAAACAAGAACTTGCTAGCAAATAATTCGAAGGAACTATATCACAAGAATTACATAATGAGAATTAGGGATGAGCGGATCTGGGTATTCAGCCCAATTCTAATGAACATGAACTAGAACTGATCGGTTCTTTGGAATGAAAGAATATTTGTGATAATTTATCTTAGATTAACTTAAAAATTCATTAGATTTTATGTGATTTAAGCACAAATGATGAACTACATAGTTGAATGCCCAATTTGTGTAAAGCACTACCAGAGCCCAAAGATGTAAAGGGCTTAAAATAAAAGAGTTCCTCATATCAGCCCAAAAATATTTAAATGGGTGAATTTAGAATGTCTAGTTGGGGTAACAAGAAGGGCCCTGCCATGCAGATATGGTTCAATGGGCATCCAGAAGCCCAGACCAATGAAATGGCTAGAATTCAAGGTTTATACATTATTCAAAATCAATTTGAGCAAAGAAAGATATATAAACTGATTTTATACATGAAGAAGTAGAAACACAATTTATTGAAAGTTTTATTATATAATAAATGACATTTACAGATACAAGAGGAATGACACCAAAAGTTGGAGTAGCTAGCCGACAAAGAACAAAAATAAATACTTTAAAACTGAATAACAATAAGAACTTGAAGATTACTCAACTCCTAACATGTGATAAACAAAACAAGTCAATATGCTATTTTATTTCTCCATCTCTAAATGTCAAAAGTGAAGTGTAATGAACATTTATGACAAGAAGTAATCCAAATGAAGAACTTTATGAGTAAAAATGATAAACTCCAAAGTTCAGAGGGAGGCTAGATCAAATGCATACCTATCCAAGACTGCATAAACTAAATGAGGGGTTATTACGTTTGTGTTAGAAAGTAAAAATATTGTATTGGGCTTTTTCTGTATTTTATTATTTATTATTTAGAGAAAAAAAAGTTATTTATTTACAAAGTAAGGGTAAAGACGGTATTTTACTGACAAAAGACGAGGGGTCATAAGCTATATCCAATAGGACCAATACCACATAAGATCTATAAAATTCACAATAGTTTGGGGAATTTAGAGTAATTTCCTTATAAAATGTATATACATTGTGTATCTATAATATTACGTGTCGTTATCAATAATATTATACTTACAAAAACTTTATACAAAATTTTTCTTGACATGTCAAAATAGAATTAGATGAATTAATAGAAAAATCATTCACTATCATTTGATATGCATTTATTAAGTTAATTTTTATATTAATTTATTCTATCATATTTTAACACGTTATTTTGTATTAAAGATTTTGTATATAATCTTTATAAATATAGTATTACTCGTTATAAAATTGATAATACTATCAATTATTACATCAAATTTAAAGAAAAAAGATAACGTAGAAATGGATTTAGATTCCACACGGCAAAGAATCATTTGGGAAGTGAAATATTAAAAATTAATTGAAGACCAAGACAGAGAAATTAATTCAATTTAGAACATTTTTTAACATTCACATAATTTTCCCGTCAAAAACCCATATAATTTTGGATGTAACGTTGTGATACAAATTCATTTGGTAATAAACAGTATTATTGAAAATGATAATCATGTCATCAAGAGAAAAGTAAAAAATAACAATTCAACTTGTTGAATGTTTTGCCGAAAGTAGCCAAGCATGTTATCAAGTTGTCTTAATTTTATTATTTTATTTCTATCCACTAAATTTATCAAGTAGGGGTGAGCAAAATTTTCGGGTAGAACCAAAATTGACGGGTACAATTCTATCCGGAACCGATACTATGTGGTTTCGGAACCGATTCCATCAGTTCAAGGAATCAAAACCGACCCGAGAACAGGAATCAAGATTCAGATACCCGGGTTGGAACCATTTTAAGAATTGGGCTTAACTAAAATTTCAGAAATAAAAAATGGGCACTAGTTTGTAATTTCACGTTTCAAATAAGAAATTAGGATTTACAAATTGGGGAAAGCTGAATATTTTCTTCTGTTCTTCGAATTTTCGGCTACCTCTCTCTCACATCTTTTTGAATCTTCGGCTGATTTCTCTCTCAATTCCATACAGACCGTGCCATTCTCTTTCGTTTGCAGAGTTTGCCGATCAATTATCTTCGACGAAGGTATTTTCCAGTTTAGGGTTTTCAATTTATTTGATTTAGGTCGCCGAATCTTCGACTGAGTTGTTTGTTTGTTGAACACAGTTTATTCTATCAGTTAACTTTAGGAATTTAAGACGAGACTCGGTGACGTAGCCACACTCACAATCGTGGGTTCATTTGAACCCACTCAATTTAAAAAAAAAATAAAAAAAGTCCTAAAAGGTTATGAAAGTTACAATTTTGACCCTACTTAAATTAATATTGACCCCACAAAAATGAATTATTAATTAACATTTTTTTTAACTTTTCTCTCTTCTTCGTTTTCTCTTATATTATCTTTTTTTCTTTGATTGGATACTTAAGAAAACCACTTCTTTGGATTACAAGGTCAGATGATGCTCAATTTTTTTTTATATTATTTAAAATTCTTTTCTTTTAACAACTTTCTTAATTGATGAAAGATCATGAGCTATGCGTGTTTTTTTTTTTAGTTTAATAAATGAGTTTGAAATTGGAAGATTAAATTCCTAGATTTTAATGTGTGTTTTGATTTAATGTTATTTATGTTGAGATATGAGTTAATTAGTTATTGTTTTAAGTTGGGTTTGATAAATTTTGGTTAGTTATTGAGTTAATTTTGAATAGTTTAAAGAATTAATGAAACCCTAAGTTGTGTAGAGATTTGGGGATTTAGTTAATTTTGATATATTGGTTAATTGTTATTGAGTTAATTTTGAATGGTTTAAAAAATCTCTCGATTCTGTACGGGCCGTGCCATTCTCTTTCGTTCGCAAAGGTTGCCAATCAATTATCTCCGACGAATCTTCGGCTGAGTTGTTTGTTTGTTGAACACAGTTTATTCTATCAGTTAACTTCAGGAATTTAAGACCAGACTTGACCCAGAGATGAAGCAGTTCACCAAAAAAATCTCCTATTCTATCCTCCCATTTAATAATCAATTGAAATGTGGTCGAGAATTAAGAGGAGACTTGACTTAGCAGAGTATATATATCATTCATGGCAGTCTATTTTAGATCTAACCGGCATGATTATTTTAGAAAATTAACTAGTCGCTCTTCCTATGTACATCCAATTTATTAATTTTTTTAAATACAAATCTCATTAACTAATGTCGATAAATAATAAAACACATAGCTTCAGTGCATATATTCCAATTAAAATTGAAATTTAATTTGACGACCGAATATTTGATCACTGAAAGCATAATTTCTTGTATGAGCGACTACAAGTTCATTATTTTTTGTTACTATGAAGATGAAATTAATTATTAACATAACAATGTAACATGTTCTAGTTTTGTTGTTAATCATTTATATAATATTTATATTACTAATTGCTGAAATTAATTTATTTTTTATAAATTGATTTATTATCTTTTATATTTATAATAAAAAATTTAAACAATTTATATTTGTTTTTGTTTGGTTTGTCCTCTTATTTCTAATTTTTCAAAGAGTTAGGCTGCAGGAAAGAGTCAAAGAAAAACACCCTTATATTGCAGCCAAATTAAGTAAGGAAGATGAAATTAAGAAAGTTAGGTGGGAAACAATTTTTTTTTTTTTGGGAAACAAATTTGTAGAAGGTTCAAGGAAGTTGGTTATCTGATTAAGCTATCATAAGCCTGCTGTTGAGATGTTTTTTTATTTTATTTTTCTTGAGAAGGCTTCTTTCTAATTTTCTTCTTCCACTATTTGTCCAGTATTGAAGCAGTGTGACGTTTTCATAGTTGTAGAGGCAGCAAAAAAGGGGAAAAAAACATAGAAGAAGAGAAATAGGAGACGTAGAAGAATCAAGGGAGAAAACAAATTTTGGCTAATTTATGATAGTCTATATATGAAGTAGGATGGCTTCTTCTTCTTCATCCATCACTGTTGAAAAAAAGAAGTATGATGTATTTCTTAGTTTCTGTGGCGAAGACACCCGCAGCACATTTACCAGCACTTTACATGGAGTTTTGAACAGTTTTGGTATAAATGTTTTCATTGATGATGAACTTAACAGAGGAGAGAACATTTCGTCGTCTCTCGAGAATGCAATTGAAGAATCAAAGATTTCAGTTATTATTTTTTCAGAAGGTTATGCCTCTTCAAGATGGTGTATGGAAGAACTTGTGAAGATATTGGAGTGCAAGAGAACACAAAAGGAGGTGGTAATACCTGTTTTCTATCACATAGATCCATCACATGTGAGGAATCAAACGGGAACTTTTGGGGATGGATTGGTTAAGCTTGTAGAAAGCTTTAACAAGGAGAAGTTAGAGAAGCTTCAAATCACAGAAGAACATTTGAAAGATAAGGTGCAGAAATGGAAGAATGCTTTGACAGAAGCAGCTAATCTATCTGGCTGGACATCACAAGAGGAACCGTAATTTTTCTTCTCTTTAATTTATTACTATTTAGTTTCACCTGATTTTAATTTTTATATTATCTATCAAGTAATTTACCAGAGATTCGACATATATTCCACTTGGTTAAAATTCACAGATTAAATGGCTAATTACTAAGTTACTATCCCAAAATATTTTATATTTTCTTAGAACTTTGATTACTGAAAGTCCTTATTAATGGACAATCTGATCAAGTATCATACATTTTATAATGTTTTCTTCTTTTTTCCTTTTTTAATTATGGATAGTAGAGTCAAGGATCAAAATCCCATCTAATGAATTTAATTAATTTTGAACTAAGCCTTTTCACTAATGATTTACATATTAGATTCATAACTTTTCTTGATCACAACTTCACCAGTATAACCACCAATTTAATTATACATTATTGCCACATAACATTTTAAATTACTAACTACCAAATATGTATATATAATGAAAGAGATTCAATTATTTTATCGATGTTTAATTGGTCAATTAAAATTAGCTAGTAGTGGACTTCTGTTTTTTTTATCTATTCATGATTTATTACAGTTATCAAACTTCTTTTTTGTTATTGCTAGGCATGATTATCCGCTTGCACAGAGAATATTTAAGGATATTTTGGAGATATTAAATCTCATGGCCCCAAGTGTTAACAAGAACTTGGTAGGAATACAACCAATCATTCTCAAAATTGAAGATTTAATGAGAATTGAGTTGAGAAATGTTCACATTGTAGGAATTTAGGGAATGCGTGGTATAGGTAAAATAACTATTGCAGTTAGTGTATTCAACAAAATAAGAAATTGCTTTGGTGGTTCTTACTTTGCTCGAAATGTTAGGGAAGAATCATTGAGTCCTAATGGGCTAAGTAAAATGTGACAAGAGCTTCTTTCTACGATATTAAAGCAATCTAATTTCGTTATAAATTTCAGCTTCACAAAAAGAAGGCTTCGTCGCAAAACAGTTCTTATAGTTTTTGATGATGTGACGAGTTTAAGGGAAGTAGAATATTTAATCGAAGATATTAGTTGCTTGGGTCCTGGAAGTCAAATCATTATAACAACAACGGACAAACAAGTGCTTCACAATTGTGGAGTGGATGACAATAATGTATACAAGATGGAGGGTTATCTCATAATGAAGCTCTTCAACTTTTCAGTTGGTATGCATTTTGGCAAAATCGTCCAAACTTTGATTATGATGACTTGTCAAATAGGGTAATAGAATATGCTAAAGGTGTTCCATTAGCTCTTAAAGTGTTAGGTTGCTATTTACTTGGCAAACCAAAACAAGTTTGGGAAAGTGCAATAAATAAATTAAAAATAATTCCTCACGAGGATATTCACAAGGTACTAAAAATAAGTTATGATGGACTAAATGATGATGAGCAAAATATATTTTTAGATATTGCATGTTTCCTTAAATGGGAAATTAAAGCTTTTGTGATAGACTTCTTGGATGCTTGTAACTTCAAGGCTGATATAGGACTAAGTGTTCTCATTGACAAGTGTCTTATAATCATATCAAAAGATAACAAGATAACAATGCATGATTTACTTCAAGAAATGGGATGGGAAATTGTTCGACAAGAATCCATGAAAGACCCTGGTAAACGCAGTCGTTTATGGTATCATAAAGATATCCATAATGTATTGGAAGAAAATAAGGTAATGCCTTATATATAACTTTTGATTTGCTATTGTTATACATATATGGGACCACAAACTTTTTAATAAATTCTTAATAGTTTATAGCTAATTATCATCTCTCTTTGATCATTAGATTTCTAATGCAATCGAAGGCATATGTTTAGACATGTCTAAACGAGAAGAGATTATAAACTTACAACCTAATGCCCTACGAAGAATGCATCAACTCAGATTTTTTAAACTACATAACTCACACTATGAAGAGAATAATATCAATAAGGTGCATCTTTCCCAAGGGCTCAATTCCGTTTCCACTGAGCTAAGATTCTTCGGTTGGCATGGATGTCCGTTGAAATCATTGCAGTCAAATTTTTGGCCAAGGAACCTTGTTGCACTTGACATGCCTCATAGCAATATTGAACAACTTTGGTCTGATGTGCAGGTAATTTGTTGATACTTATAATATGTTAATCTTTCTTTTGTTAGTTGTCAACATCAAAGATACTATTTGTGCTACTAATTGTTTCTTTCTTACTTATAGCTTCATAATCTCAAACATATTGATCTTAGTTACTCTAAATATCTGAAGGTCCAAGATCTCTCATTGGCCCCAAATCTTAAAAATTTGATTCTACAAGGTTGTATAAGTTTATATGAGATTTCGTCATCTATTCATGGTCTCAATTATAAGCTTCGGATCTTAAATCTAAAGCACTGCAAAAGCCTTAGTAGTCTCCCAACAGGCATTAGTCTAAAATCTCTTCAAAAAGTTATCTTTTCCGGCTGCTCAAATCTTAAGAAGTTTCCACAGATCTCACGGAATATAAAATGGTTATATTTAGATGAAACTGCAATAGAGGAGTTACCGTTGTCAATAAAGAATTTATCCAGACTAGTTGTATTGAATCTTAAAGATTGCTCGATGCTTGAGAGGCTCCCAAGCGATATCTGCAAGTTGAAATCTCTGAATCATCTCAATCTCTCAGGGTGTTTAAAACTTCACGGATTACCTGATGACTTAGGAAATTTAGAAGCTTTGACGGTGCTCAGAGCTGAGAGGGTCGCTACAAGAGAAGTACCAACATCCATTCTAAATTTGCGCTGTCTAGAAGAACTAGATTTGACCAACTGTTGTATTAAGGAGTTACTGGACAATCTTGGTCAGTTATCCTCACTAAAACGTTTACTTCTTGGCAGAAACTTCTTTGAGAGCATTCCAGAAAGCATTGTGGAGCTGTCTAAATTATCTTATCTTGACCTAAGCTATTGCGAGAGGCTTCAAATCCTACCAAAGCTTCCATGTGAATTAGCACATATAGATGCACACAATTGCACAGCATTGAGAGGAACAACAATTTTGTCATTTCCATTTGGTAGACGTTTTCCTCGACGGGTTAGATTCAACTTCAGCAATTGTTTTAAACTGGATCAAAATGCCTGCTGCAAAACTATTCAAGATATTTTACAGAAAAGTTGTCAGGAAAAGGTATTTATGGTTGTGAAAGACTAAAAGGTCTCCCTCGCTCTTTCTTATTTCATATGATGCTGATTACATTTTTTAACTTTTTTTTTTTTTTTAATTCAGAAGCTTCATCCAAAAGGTCGTGTTTGTATCTTTTTTCCTGGAAGTGAAATTCCGGGGTGGCTTATCTGTCAAAGTATAGGATCTATTATAACCTTGGAGCAACAAAAAAGTCTTCACTTTGATGACACCAGTTCTCTTGTTGTCTACGTTGTTGTGGAGTTTCGAAACTATCATAATAAAAGCCAAGGTCTGGCAGTTGGCTGTGAATGTATGCTCACAAGTAAAGATGGTGAAACGGAATCCTTCCATGTCAGCTTTAGGGTTTGGAATTGTGGCACTGGACCTGACTATGTGGACTCAGATCACGTATTCCTGGGATATGGTCCTGCTTTCAAGTTGTCAGAGTCACTTCAGCAAATTATTTCCCATAAAAAGTTTTGTGAGATGACCATCCGATTTTATGTTGAGGATTTAATTCCTGGAAGAGTAGATTTTTACCCCCGTGAAGAAGTGTGGGGTTTGGTGTCCAAACTTACAGTTAATGGCAAGGGAAGAGAAACCTGAGTCCAAGAGATTGAAAAGTTCAAGTTTCTGTGGTGGCGAATCCAGCTCAAGGTAAACAAGATGCTTAATTTCTTTTTTCTTTTTCTTTTTTTCTTTATATCACCTCAATGTAAATAAAGTAGTGTCAATCTGTTTAAGATTTCATTTTGCTTTATTATTGAGAAATTTATATTGATTAGAATTAGGATTGGAATCGAGCTGAGTCGAGTCAAGTAATCAACTAATCGACCCCGGCTTGATTACTATAGTACTCGAGTTCAAACTCGAGCTTAGCTTGAAAATCCAGGCTCGCACTCGAGAAATGCAGAAACTTAAAAAAAAAAAAAAATTTGTCCTCTTTACTTCAACACCAATTTCATCTCAAAATCAACCCCCAAATTACTGTCACCTCAACATCGATTTCAATTCCATCTTCAATACTTAACCTTCAACCTCATATCCACTCAACCCCACAAACGCAAACCCAAACTCTTCAAAAGTGACGGCGTTAGCTAAGTTTGCCTCAACTTCACTCCCCACCAACACCACCAACGACCCCCACCAATCCACTGCGTTCAACCTTCAAACTGCAAAAATGGCTCAAACCCACTTCGAAAAACCCCCCTAAAGCCGAATCCCTTATCAAGAATCACAAAGGGTGCTTCACAGATTTACAATCGCAAATCTGTAGAGAGATAAGGAGAAAGAAAATAAAAAAGAAAGAAAGAAAGAGGAGAAAAAAAAAAAGGAAGGAAGAAAAATGGGAGAATGGTGAAAAAATAAAAAACAGAAGAAGAAGAGATGTGATGAGTTTTCAAAGAAGAGAGAAATAAAGAAGAGAGTTTCTTTCAAAAAAATGGATATTGATAAGAAAGAGAGAAGAAATATTAATGTTTGTCATAAAAAGTCTGTCACATGGAGCCCACCAATGCTTAATTAAATAAAATGACTTGTTTTTTCTTTTTTACTTTTTGAGGGTGTGTTTGTCAGTTTTAAAACTAAAAAATTACATATCACCCCCTATTATTTCAAAAATATCAATTACACCCTCGGCTGGCGAGCCTAGCGAACCGAGTTAGGGTATAAACGAGCCGGGCTCGGTGAAAGCACCAAGCCGAGCTCGAGCCGGCTCGGCTCGATATAAACCGAGCTGAGCTCTAGCTTTTTTCAAGCTAAGCCGAGTCGAGTCGAGTCTGGAATGTCTCGGCTCGGAAGCCAGTCCTAATTAGAATAGCTATACCACCTCTGCTATGTATATAAATATTCACTACCATAATATCATTTGCTTTTACTTGTTTGGTTTTCACGACTTTTTTATCATCTCGTCAAAATTGTTTGACAGCGGTGACGAATTGTGTAGTCTGGATTTGTTTCTTATTATTTTCTTTTCACCTGCAACCGAAATGACACTGTTCTGTACCCTCTTAAGGTAAAAGACAAGTTTTCTCGTGTTTTGAAATGTTAGTATCAACTTTTGACAACAAGAGATAGAAATTTTGACGAATGGTTATGTTTTTGGAAAAAGGCTGTATTGGTTTTCTGAATCAGGATCCATTCTATTTTCTTACTAATTTCATATTAATGTTAAAATTCTTTATTGAGTTTGATTTTTTTATGCTGACACAATGGGGAAGATGATGATGATGATGAATTGGAATTGGCAAAGTAGAAGCTCAGCATTTTGGTTCTGACGATGTTCAGAGGTAATTCTTCCCGTACTCTCTCCCCCAAATATAATCTTCATTGCCTCTTTTCTTGTTCTGGAGATACATCTATGACTTTTTGCAATGCTTCCATGTTAAGATATGTTATTCCATATATGTTTTCCTAAGCAAATAATAAATTCATATATATCAGGATAAAATTTAGATATGAACACTATTATTTTCCTTTTAAGTTGTGAGCTTTCTTCTCTGAGTTCTTTCTGAAGAGTCTTTTAACAAAAAATTTGAAACAATATTACTTTGCTATTTTTTTTTTCCAGATTCTCAGAATCTATTCTAAGGGGAAATTTTTATTTAAGTCTGTATAAATAGTGATGATATATTGAATATTCTTCCTCTCGAATATTGATGTAGGGAAGATACTTAAAAACCTTCTGGTGAGGTGTTCCTGCAGATACATAAAACATTCGTAGATCTACCGAATTAACTGCTTTAATTCTGGTGATGGGAGTACTAAAACTTGCAATACTGGTCCAAAGATAGCTGGGAAAAAACATTCAGCTATAATCAGACTATCCGAGTTCGTTTATTAAGAGTTTGATTTGACTTTGATTCAGTTAACTGTCAAACCCAGAGGAAGTTTGATATTAGACTTTGGCGTGTGATCAGGCTGAATTAATTCTTATTAATAGACTTTTTTATTTTCTTTTCTTTGATCGTAATGTCTTTCCCAATAGCCACGCAGGTTTCATTTCCTTCATTCAGGTACACTACTCTCCAAACCCAGATATAAAATTTTTGTTCAATTTTTGATGAAAGCAGAAAGAATAAAGAAAAGTATGAAATATGCAAATAGATTGAGAGTTGGATTGACAAAGTGTAGTAGATGATTCAACAATTTAGTTATAACATTAAACACATAAATTTATTTGCAGGCCTTTTATTTATTTATATCTTGGAATGGGTATATAGGCTCCTTAACAACCATAGCTAAACTTCTAATGTTGAATGAATTTTCTTGTAAAAATATGACTTGTAAGAATACATATCAGATCTGAAAACTGTTACCAAATGTCATTTAAATGTTATGAATTTTAGGCGAAAGTATTTACCAATCTAATCAGATAACAAAACACATGAAATAAAAATAATTTCTCAGTCTCTCTCATACAGTGAGACGCATATCAGGTAAGGAAAAATCGGATTGAACTGTATATGATATTGAGTATAAGTTTGGAGTACAACCATAAGTTTCTGTATATATATATACATTTGAAAACAAATTAGTTAAAATCAATGCCATTTTGACAGAGTAAAAGTCCTCACAGATTATTTAAAGTTAGCACAATTTACTCAGCCCAAATCACCACCAACGTCCATTTTCGACATTTCTACTACGATGAAGTCATTGGTCCCTGTACCAATATCAATACCAATTTTACCAATTAACCATGGAACAATTCAATATATAATACACATTGACATATATAATTCTTGCATAACTTGTCGAAGCGACATTAATACCCAAATTCTCGAACCCATATTCAGATACTCCATCAACAAAACCCCAAATTCTCAAAAATTCCAACAAAGAAATGAACATAATTCCTAATAAAATCATGAAATTCATAATAAATTATTTCAGACTGAAATTTTAGATGAAAAGCAAAAGAAATTAAAGAGTAGTCACCTTTTTGAAGAGGAATTTGCAGACAAAATTCCTGATTTTAATTGATTAAACTAAGAAATATTAAACACAAAATAACACAGTTTTGAAGAATGGTTCATTAAATTTCTGTTTAACTTCAATGACAAACTGTATCCAATAAAAAATTACATCAGATGAATCTTAAAAAATTAACCAAAAAGTTAAAAACTCAATGAAATTCTCAATCTTGGTAGATTCTGAATCAAGAAACTAAAACTCTGTAATTGTGCATGATGACTACGAGATTGTTTGAATGAAACCCTTCTTCTTCATAGGATGTTTTGACAAATAATCCGACGATGCGGGATATTAAGAACACCGCACCGATCAATCTCTCTGCTTTAGTTTTCTTATTGGAATGATCAAAGTGAATACGATACACCTCCAAGTAGCAATCAACACATTCAAAGAAAGGAATTGTCCTTCAAGAACTCCTCCTTCGCAGTATCAAGCATCACTTCTATCATCTTTGTTTATAAAACTAAAATAAACAGAGGTCCAAGAACAAAGAATCGCCACTAGATTTTCTTAAAACACTCCGAGAAAGAGAGAACAAGGTATGCTCTGTTTTACAAGAATTAAGATTTGAGAATTACATAGAAGATAAGTAAGTTTAATTAATTTTTGGTTAAGTAAGAATTTTATATATAATTGCGTTATAATTAAGTCCTGATTTCCAAAACTAAAGCCTTTGCAGTTACTTGATTCTAAGCATTTGTATTTCTTGGAACAGATTTTTCAAAGCAGGCGCCAAAATTATCTACTTTTGTGGGCTCATGAAGTTCTTTAAACTTTTTGGAGAAATTCAGACCCAGTTCATGTACAAATAAATTTTTTTTTGAAATTATTGAATTTCCAAATTACAGTTAGTATGCTTGGGTGCAAAAAAAATTATATTTTAATTCATTTATACTTGTAGGTTATCATAGTTTGACTTGAGGGTATTTAGTAATAATATTAATAAAAAAAAATTGAGAAATGAATATGAATAATACTACTCTTACAAAATGTAAATACAAAGAGATAAAATATTACAATATATATATATATTATATTGAATCCATTTATACTTGAAGGTTATCATAGTTTTACTTGAGGGAAGTGATTTTTAAACCCCATATTACTGTAAAAAAAATTTGGCCTTCTGGATATGTGTGTTGGGAATTTAGGACTTAATTTCAAATCAATAATAATATATTTACATCACTTCCATACATCATTCTCTTACATCACACTCACATTCAATTAAAATATTTTTTTTTTAAATATTATTTTTTTAATAGAATGTGAGTGTGATGTAAGAGAATGATGTAAGGATATGATGTAAATGTAGTATTACTCATTCCAAATTTCTTCCCAAGATTCCAATTGCAGAATATCAAGAATAACTGGAATTGGAGAATTAAGAACACAATCTCACAACACAAAAATTAAGTGGAAATTTCAAAACCGGAGAAAAAACCACTGCCATTGCCAAAGACAACCAGAGAAAGATTCACTATGTGAAAAATTCAATAAAAACCACTGTCGTTGCCACAGAGCTGTCTCAAGAACATTTGTGGCTCTAGACAAGAGTTACTTTAGGGGTTTTCTAATAATATAAACATATATTAAAAAAATTATTTCAAATTTATTTTTTTTGCCTTTTAAGATACAAAATCACTAATTAAATTTTTGTATTCAAATTTATAAACCAAATCTTTTTCAATTGATAATATAGTTAAATTACCTAATATTTCTTGTGACATGGTTGAACACAAATAAGATTTTATTAATTTTAATTTTGAAAAACTTTTTTTGCTGAAACTACAAGAATAGTTAATAGTATTTTATAAGCTATCCATGCATTTGGAAAAAAAATTCACTTTTCTTTTATAAAATCTAGTATCTCAAATGGTGTTTTAATTTTCACGTTTATAATTTCTTTTAAAACATTTAATTCTGAATATAAATCTAAACCATCAATATCAGAAAGTATGTCATGTTTTAAAAAGTTTTCAAGATTTAAACAATTTTTCTTCAAATTATCATCATCAAACAATTTTAACTT
>WYDK02000026.1:273086-295490 GCA_009867345.2 Toxicodendron radicans | reverse complement strand
GTGGTGGATGAAGAAGTTGGGGTTTCTCACATTGAAATAATTTATGTGCAAAATGATAAATTACAAATACCCCTATTAGTTGCAAAACTTGCATATATCCTCTGTCGAGATTGAGTGAGCTCACGAGCCTCTCGAGCTAAATATTGGGAAGCTCGAACTTGGTTCGACTCAACAAGCGAGCGGCTCGGCTCGCCTAACACCCCTAGTTGCATTATAATATAGTTGTCGTGATGTTGAAGTGTTACCTTTGTCACATTCTTTACTTGGAGAAAAAAACTTGTCAATATGAAGATTTTCGAGATATTTTGACTTGTTATATTTAGTTGTGGAATGCCATTAATATTAAGAATAAAACATCTCTACATGTATTAATATTATTCATAAATGTAGTATATAATGGCAATAATTAATTTTTAATTATGAGAGAAAAATGGGTTACATAAACCAATTTTAGGTTACAAGAGAAGAAAGGGTTACAAAAGATATATGGTATATGATAAGTTATCATGTGTTTTTGTATGCGATACCCTATTAATTTTGATATATTTTATTATCGTTTTTACGTTATATCTAATTAGGGATGACAATGAGGGCGAGGATCATCATCCCCATCCTCGTACCCATCCCCGATTCAACCAATATGAGGACAAAGATGAAGATCCTTAAATAGGAATGAAGATCTTTGAGGGAACCAGATCCTTGAAATAAAAATGAATATTTTTTTTAATGATATATTTTATGATAATTAATTTCTATACTAATTTTTGTTGTATTTTGTTTTTGGAAGTGAAAAAGATGAAATTCAATACTTTAAAATTTACACTACTATTAACAAAATATACATAACAAGAAAAAAATGAAGCCAAATTCATATGAAAAAAAAAATTCAATAAAATATAATTACTCATTATTATAATAAAAACTCAATCTCACTAATTTGTTTAACAAAATTGAGTTTTTCTTTTGTGTGGTCATTTTATTTTTAGTACATTCCTTAACTAATTTGTAAGTAAATAAATTAAATTTATTTAATAATTAATTTATTTTGGGGATTGGGGATATGGTGGAGATGACAATCCCCATCCCCTTCTCGAAACCAATTTGGGGATGGGTTTTTGTCTCCGCCCTGCTTCTGAAATTTTAGTTTAAATCATCTACTCGAACGAGACTGGAACAAGTCGAGGAAAATTACATTTCCTTATATCTAATCAGTTTATGGGATTTTATCCAAAAAAAATATTTTTGAAAATAATTCAACTAAATGCGATTTTTTTAAATTCTTTATATTTGTTATTTTATAAAACAAAAAACTATATTTAAATTCTATATAATTTTATTAGTAATTGAGAGGAGAGGAAGAAATGGTAAGAAGGGTATTTTTGGCCTTCTAAGTTATTTATCGGTTAGGTTGGTAAAATACTACCTAGTTATATATTTTTCAAAAAGACCCCTCTAAAATTAAAGATTTAAAATCCCCCACACCTATAATCAAATAAATCAATCGTCCCCTCCAATTTCGTTTTTCTCCATTTCAGAGCTACCGAAAATTGAATTGAATTGATCAAGCAATGGATTCGTCGAATCTCAGTTCACTACCCGAAGAGAGCTTAGAAGAAGAACTAGAACAACCACCAAAACGGAGCGACGCGCCATTGCCCTCCGCTTACGCCTCTGTTCCTCTACGCCCTCCCTCTCAGTAAGCTCTCAACTCCTTCTCAACAGTTAACTCTTTACGTTTCATTCATTTTCTCGGTTGTTTTATGGTTTTCATTGCGTAAACTTAATTGTTGAGAGCGTGAAAGATCATTCATAGTTTTATAATTTGATTTCTTTTAAGATATATATGTATATTTAATTTTTTTAAATTCAGTCCATTCATCAACCTAGGTTTATGACATATTGATATTTGGGGGTTTATAAGCGCAGTAAATAATGGCTTGATAATGCTTCACTTATAAAGTAAGTTTCTGAATTTTGTTTTTATTCTGTTCATTGCGTGAACTTAATAATTGAGAGCTTGAAAAGCTTTCATGTTTTCTAATTTGATTTCTTTTTAAGATAGTTTTTCATGATCTTTTTTTTTTTTTTTTGGAGTTCAGTTCATTTCATCAACCTAGGTTTATGATTAATTGAAATTTGGGGGTTTATAACCGCAGTAATTAATGGCTTGAGAATGCTTCGATTGTAAAGTAATTATCTGAATTTTGTACTGTAGCTGATGTGGTGGTTGATTATGGAATCATTGCGTTTATGGCGTGATGGTTTAGAAAGGGAAATGTCTAGGATAAATTAGTTGTTATGTCATTTGATACACAGTTGGGATGACTACTATGTGCATGTAGTATTTCTTGTAATAGTTTGTGAAATTTGTTCTAGATTGAAAGATTGGAATCATCTTGTTACAATGCATTTGGGTGCGCTTTTTGAGATTAAGAAAGCAAGCACTTGGATTACTTTTGAGAGAAGTACTTTGGGAGGATAGATTCCCGTTTCAGGAAGCATGGATTGAGTAAAAAGTACTTGAAACGTTTTTAAGAAAAGCAGTTGATTAGTATTTGAAAATTGTATAAAGTGTTTTGTGCTTTATTTATTTTATTTATTTTTATAACCAGAGTGCCTTTGAACCCGCTTAGCAAACTTGAGTTTGGAATTGGGCCTCCCGCTGAATTGTCCAATCTTTCGGAAGAAGATAACTCATGGCTTGTTGCCAGGTAGGTGGTCCTCAAGATTGGAACCTTCGACCTTGTTGGATCAAAACGCATGTTTCATTACTTGACTATTACCTTAGGGTTTAAGGTGTTTTTATTTGAAAGGGATTTTTATGGAAGTGCTCCTAAAAACACTCTTATTTTGGTTAAATTAAGTTTTCAGGTATTGTCATCTTAGTAGTGGATTCATATTTTTGTTTGTTCACACATAAATTTAGTTGGTGAAGGCTATGACGCCTCATTTTTGTTCAGGCTTCCTGAAAGAGAAAAAAAAAAAAAAAACTGCCTCAAAGTAGTAATCCCTGTGCACAAGGTTGTTAATTTTGATATTACTTGGTTTTTGGTGAATTGAACAACTTTCTAAATAGTAGTTTAGAAGGAAAAAGAATATGCTAACTCCATTTGTAAATCGTTTGTCTGTCTCTAATCTTAGCAAAGTCAGTCTATTCTCTCTGGGTGAAAACTAGATATGGGTATAAGGTCCTTGTGAAAAAATTAAAGAAGATAAGTGAAGCTGCTATGATTTGTTTTCAGGCTTGCGATGTCAGTTTCAGGGTATATATGTGGATAATGTTATACCTATTGGGGTTCACTGAATTTTCTTAGTTTTTCCCTTTTGATACTTCTGATATGCGGGTAGCTTTTCCAAGGGATTCATAAAGTGGAAACTTTTGTGCTAGATTAGCAGAATTGGACACTTGATTTCTAGAAATATATGATATATGTTTCATGGATGTGGAGCATGGGCATGATACATGAAAAGTTGTTGAAAATCATATCCACAGACATTATTTTATTATATTTCCATTAAGGTGGAGGGTTAGAAGGGATTCCCTTTGTCATTATGTTTGGTGTGGAAAGGAAGCGCTTGAAGATGTTCCTTGAGGTTATTTGCTATTGATGGAATACAAAAAAAAAAAAAAAATGTCTTTTCATGGGAAAAATGTGGGCTTTTGTTTTACGTGTTGGCTATTTCTGAAGTTGGGGGAATTCATCTTTTCTTTATCCATCATGATTGGTAAGCAGTTGTCTTATGATTGATTTGAATTTTTGTATTAGTTCAGTGGGAGGGGCAGTGGAGGGCTTTGTGGCTTCTGTTTTTAAAAAAAAAATTGTCAGGACTCTTGAGTGGCTTGCTTTTTTTGTTGGATGTTTTTGGCTCTCATGCTGCAAGTGTATGTTTTCTTCTATGGTGGAGGATAGCCTGTTTTCCTTTTTTGTAAAGTTGGCACTTAATATCTTTTTCTTATCCGAGAGAGAGAGAGATAGAGGGAGATGGGTAAAACTGTGGCAAGTTATTCAGATTTATAGGGCTGGCCAAGATAAAATATTTATGCATGAAGTAATTTCACTAATATCTTTAGTATTATTGTTCTTTCTCACTATATAACTGAAGGTGTATGTTAATTTACCAATTTACTTACAGGAGTTCTCTGGAAAAATACTCACCTTTGGATTGGTTGAGCTATTTTGATGAAGAGAAGGATGTCTCCATTCCGGACTCAAATGATGTTAGTGTTGACAATTTCAACAATTTTCAAGTTTTGTTGCTGTTATTCTCTTCTAATATGCTTTATCATGTTAGGTCTTTCATGTCTATATGGCAGGAACAGAAGGACCAGTGGTCTTTTGCCTGCATGGTGGTGGATATTGTGGGTATGATTGACTATCCTTCAGCTGAAACTGTTCGTTTTTTCATAATGTTAAAAATTGATGAAGATAATATATTTAAGATTGTGTGTAATATTTATAGAATGGTCAGTTGAAATAAGTAGGTAATAAGAGTTCTGCAGTTTAATAAGCATCTGATGTTATGCTTATTCTAATACTTTGGTTTCACAGACTCTCACAAGGTCTGTAAACTGCTAGTTCCAAGAAAAACCTATGTTGACTTGCTATCTTGAATGTGTATAAAAATACCTGGAAAAATGATTTAATAGATGCTACTTGGTATTTGGCTTCTATGGCAGCTCAACTGCCAAAAATGCATTCAAGGCCAAGCATAATTACTTCCTTTTTAGTCCCAAGAATAGGATTAATTATGTAAATTGAAAATGCAGAATCTTACGTACTGTACGTGAATTCGTGGTTGTAGGTTGATGAGAATATGTTTCAAATAAATTGGTAATTGATTTGACGTGAAAATAGTTTGATGTTTAAGGTTATTTAGCTGCTGGAGACAATAGGTAGATTGTAAAAATTTAGAACAAAAAAGATGAAAAAAGTTTTTGGGATTCAACCTCAGTGTTGATCACAGTAAGTTCCTGAAGGATTGCAACCAGGGAAAAAGGGGATGTCACACCCTCATGTAGAGTTTCAAAAACTTTAAAAATTTATTTGACAGAGTGCATATACTTTATGTAGGATTCCTATGTAAGAAACAAAAGATTTGCAGGCTCTGACAGGGGAAGGCCAAATGAAAACTACTTCTGGAATACTAATTAGGCAAATAAAGTCAATATAAGAGGCTCATGCAATCTATGGCCTCTTCCAGCGATTCTGGAAACTACAGATCTTCCTTTAACTCCTTAAATTAATTAAACTTAAGTATTAATGAATTACCAATACCGAAAAGGAAAATTAAATATGAATGACATAAAATTGACAAAAATCGTCCAAGTAAGTTCCACTTGAATAGATCATTAAATCTGCACTTTCTGGACTTCACCAAGTGGAATATCATATCAATAGAATGTTGATTGAAGAATATATAGTCAACTTGGATAGTGCAATAGCTCAAATTTTTATTTAGTAACTCAAAAGTTCCAATCTTGTATTTTTACATGGTGTACATTTTTTAATGGATGATTCTTTTCAATTGTCAGCATGATAGGATGACTTAACTAGTGGACTGTTTTAATTGGTTTTTTCTCCTCTACTGCTAGGGAATCGGTTTCTGTATAGTGTATTATTTGATTTATCTCAAAGTTTTATTGAAGGGTGATTGTTGTCTTAGATTATCAATGAATATGAACATATCCTTTGATATTTGGATATTTTTCAGTTTGATGTAAATTCGCTCTTTTGTATACAATCGATTAATTACTCCTTACGAATCTTAAATGTTTTTTTTTTAACTTTTTGTATGCGTGGAGAGCAAATCACATTTTGCATTATTTTTTGAGCTCTGACATTCTGACAGAGGTGATTAACTGAATTCATTTTGGCAGACTTTCATTTGCTTTATCAACCAGTAAAATTAAGGAGAAAGCTCGGGTAGTTGCTATGGACCTAAGAGGACATGGAAAATCGTCCTCGGAAAACGATCTTGATCTCTCTGTTGAGGTAAAGATAATAAATATTAGAAGAAATACATAGGGATGTTTTAGTTGTTATGTTGTGAAAGTTTCTTATTTTAGCTTTGCATCCTTGAAATTAAAAGGTAATTGTCTATGTGCAGACTATGTGCAATGATGTTTTAGCTGTTATTAAGGAAATGTATGGAGAATCCCCTCCTGCAATTGTGCTTGTTGGCCACAGGTTGTCTTCTTCAATAAGTTATTTCCTTTTTAAGTTATGTTGCATAAGTACCATGTAATGCATTTTCGGAGGCCAAAACAAGGTGCTAAAACTTTTAAAGGCATTAATCAAATAGGATTTGTCAATTGCAGGGCCTTGTTACTTTATTTTATGTTTCATTAGTCAAAGACTCTAGCTGATTATTTTTGTCTGTTGAATGATTTTAGTCCTTACCTGGCGTAAAATTTGAATGATTATGTTAATATGTTAATAAAATAAATAGCTGGAGGAGAATATACATGAGATTGACACACAACATAGTCTAGCTTTTCAATTGAAGTATTGCCCTTTGCACAAAGTGTTAACCTTGAAATCATTAGGTTGCTGTTGCTAAATGCTTATATGAGTGGAAAATCTCCATGCTGCTGCTATCATTTTTCCTAGAAATGCAGAATGCGCTATCAGTTTGCTTTCAAAATGTATAACTGCACTGTTTGTCAAGGTTCTGTTTGCTAATAGAAAAAACTGCTGATGGTGACTTGAGCTGTTATTAATTTCTTGTCAATAGAACAATTTTGATGCGTTAATCATCTCTCTCTTGTCCCCCAAGGCCAACTATATATATGAATCTTGTCATTAATGTACAGCATGGGAGGCTCAGTTGCTGTGCATGTTGCTGCTAAGAAAACATTGCGTACCTTGGCTGGGATGGTTGTTGTGGATGTTGTAGAGGTTCGGTTTCTACAGAGCAACATTCTCATTGTTTACTGTGTCTATATGCTAAAACATGGAATTTGAAGCCATATTGATTGTCTTTTCAGGGAACAGCTATGGCTTCATTGATCCATATGCAGAAAATCCTATCAAGCAGAGTGCAGCACTTTTCAAGCATCGAAAAAGCAGTATATATATTTCCTTCTCACCCCA
Source organism: Toxicodendron radicans (assembly GCA_009867345.2). NCBI lineage: Eukaryota > Viridiplantae > Streptophyta > Magnoliopsida > Sapindales > Anacardiaceae > Toxicodendron > Toxicodendron radicans. The sequence continues at coordinate 288,396 of WYDK02000026.1, read as the reverse complement.
GTTGTTCCCGCGATTTTATTATTGACTATATTGATGAAATATTTAATAGTTCAAAGAATATGATGGAGGGGTTGGTGTTTGACCTTGATTTCAGTATTTGAATGATTCACATGTGCCATGATTGGAACCCACCTTTATTCCTAGATCAAAGACGGCCTGCTTTTATCAAACATCCACTCTATTGTTTGCATATTATTTAAGTTAAATGCATAAAATTGTTTTCTTTTCCCTCATCTTTATTATACGGAGTGGAAATGGAATAACTCTTTCTTAGACAAAATAATATTCAATTTAGAGCTTACAAATGTCTAGGACTTGTTATTCTATTCAACTCCTAGATGGTTTAGTTAAACTGATTCTCTTGTTAAATAGTTATTCCTTCTCCATATTTTGATGTATTATTTATTTATTTATTCAAATCAAAGCTAACTGAGCAAGTTAGAACTCTGGATTAATGAACATGAAATTTTGTGGGTGTCCCCTCCTATTAAACTTATCTCATATGGTAGAGGTCCTCACCAATCTTTATATTAGATCATCCCCTATTTAGTTGGAACAAAGGCCAGAGTTAATAAATGTGTAAATTTAGGACTGAAATGTGAAACTTAACTCGCAATGAGCAATGACCTCTTGCTTGCCTTCATTATATACTATCTACTATAATATCTTCCAGATATGTAATATACTATTTATTTTAATAATAGATTATGGTCAAGGTACTATGACTTAAATTCTTTTATTTTAAAATCGGACACAAACTTTCAAACATTTATATGCTCTAATTTAAAGGTTTAGAGAGTTGCTAAGTTGGGTTAAAAGCTACTTTTTGACTTTAATGAACTCCACTCTTTGAACCATTAGATTAAGATGGATGATCATTTAGGAACTTATACCTCATTAAAAAATAGAACTTAGACATAGTTAAATATATTTGAATGCACATGCTTGCATATAGAAGCATGTACAAGTTTCATTCGTCGTTTGTTCACATATTGATGTTTGGATTTATGATTTAACTCCAAAGGTAAAAACAAATTAAAAGAACAAAGACTGGCTGAATTTATTTTGAAAAGAAAAAAACATTCTATAGTAAAATCATAGATGTAATCCAGTTATCATGAAAGGGTTATGCCTATTGATACCGATCACAATACATTTACAGTGTCCTATATTGCCAGAGAGTGGTTGAAACTTCTGCAGTTTAGTAATATATTATGCAAGTAGTATTTGAGAATCGGTTAGATTCTAGGGGCTGACTTTATATTCTTTATCTGGTGTTTGATTAAACAAGCAAACGGTGGATGATAATGAAGTTTAACAAATAGATGAAGATTTTATTGTTTTAATTACCCTTTCCATTGAATAGAGAAGATAGTAGGCCTATTTTTATAGAACACTCTGATAATAATAAATATAGTGGGTGAAGAAATATATGCCATAAAGTGACACCCTAGTTAAAAGAATCTGAAAGGATGCAAGTACCCGTTGTGGTATTAAGATGCTATGATGACATACCACTGATAAAAGTTGACTTATTGGGTGGTAAACTGCTGACATTGACCACGGACCCAAGACTGATCAATAGATTACGGATGAATCACCATATTGATATAAATAACTTAAGTGTAATGTATAGGGTTGGTGGCAACTGTGGATGCCTACGGCATTGGGATGGAAGTTACATGTTAGACAATCTAATCTACCATGACATGGGCCAAAAAGTCTAATGTAGTATATTAAGCTGGAAATTTTTTTCTGAATGTAAGCTCTGCTCACCCTTGATGTTTGTCTATCTCAGTTAATTTGATAATTTTACAGATTGAATGGAGTGTCAAAGGAGGTGCTTTGAGAAATATTGACTCTGCCCGTGTTTCTATCCCTTCCACATTAAAGTATGATGATTCAAAGAAGTGGTAAGTGCATCAATCATTCTAACTACAATTGTCATTGTGTAATTTCCAAGTCCTTGTGCTAACGTGTGCTGTTTTGACTTTATTCTGCAGTTATGTCCATCGAGCAAGATTGGAAGAAACTGAACAATATTGGAGAGGATGGTATGTTTGTTATTTATAGTCACACTGAAAAGTATCTCATTGATATGTGGATTAATGTTGATTGTAAGGGATAATATGATATGAGTTTTTTCTTTAGACAGATTATGAAAAGCAAAAGATGAAATAATAATAATAATTATGGAAAAAAAGGAAGGGTAAAGCTCTGTGAACATTTGATAATATGAGCTTTTTTCTTTCTTTGTTTTCTTATTTAAGAAACGAACTTTGATAATATGAGCAAGTGTAAGAATGATTTTGAAAACTTGGCTTTAAAATTTAATGTTCTTTATTTATTGGCAACTTGGCTTTAAAATTTAATGTTCTTTATTTATTGGCTAAGCAGGTAATTTCATAAAATTTCATAATTTCCTGCTGCAAAACAAAACCATAGATATCTTTATGATGAATAAAGTGTTAAAAATGTTCATCTCACACCTATTTCGTTGAACTAGAAATCATGGTTTCTTGTAGCAAAGGTTGTACAACATGATGAGTGCAATATTGTGGCATAGAAGGTTGTGGTGCTTGGATAGAGATGACTTTTGTGTGGGGATGATTGGGTATTGGCTATTTTTCCCTATAAGTTTTAAGGACTTTTAGGCATGTGGCATACACTTGACTGGTGGAATGACCAAAATAATGATTTTTTGCCTTGTTTTTGAGGATATGATCATATAATACATTGGCATCAATTAGGTAAGTATATTTAGAATCTCCATCTATTAACATATATTAACTACTACTGAACTTCATTCTCATTTGAAATTTACCAACAAAGGTAGATCTGATGGTAGGATGAAATGTAGTTTAAGGAGACGAGAAGGGTTAACCATCTCCTTGGGAAAAGAAGATCATGCCTTTGTTTATTTCTTTTAATTTATTAAGTGTTAGCTTTGAAGGTTCCTTTTGGTTAAACGGGGTAAGACACCCACTTTTTTTTTCTTTTGTCAACCTTCTAGTTAGATTCTGTCATTTGAGTTTGGCAGATTAAATTTCAAAGTGGGCTTTCTCAGGATATTACTATAGTTTTACACTAGCTATCAACTAACCCTAATAGTCCTATAAATTGCCTTTGAAATGTGCTAGGATCCAACAATTAAGCTTGGAATGGGTGTAACAGAGCAAATGATTCTTGTAGTCAACACGGCTTCTGTGTTGAGGCTTGCTTGGGTTCAATTTATCACTTAAGAATTTGATACATTAAATTGCTTTGGCAGTCAGAGTAACTGTTGATTATCGTAATTGACAGCAAAGTCAATCATATCAAAGTTCAACGTGAAAAAAATTCTGTTTCTAATTAAGACTGCTTGTTGTACTTTACTATATTGTTTGTATATGTCAACTGGTTTTTCAAGTCTCTATCACATGGTAACCAAATACATGCCTTAGTAAATACAAATAACAAGTATTTTGATGTTAGTATGTGTTGGATGTTTATCTTTCTCTTCAGTAAAAATTATTTGAAAAAATTCATTTCTATTTGAACCTTTGATTGTCTTGCAGGTATGAAGGGCTTTCGGAAATTTTTTTGTCATGTCCAGTCCCAAAGCTCTTGCTGCTAGCAGGAACAGACAGACTGGACAGGTTGTCTTCATTAAGTTATAATAGATAATTTTTTAAGTTAATCGATATCATTATCCCAAACTATGTTTATTAATAATGAAACAATTTCTTGAGTAATAAACGTTAAAACATGGATAAGATTTTTAAGGCATAGCCAAACTTGCTTCACATTATTCCAAACAATATTTTAGATCAATGTTATAACCCAAAGCTCTGGTAATTTAGCAATCACTATCTAAAGCTTTAAGAATTTTTTATTCTTTGTTTTGTCCATCATTGTTCAGTTCCTAAGGAATGGAATTGGCTAGATAGAATACAGATCAGTTCTTTCTTTGGTAGTGATTAGTTACTGGCAAGCCATGCTGCTGCCGAAACATGAAAACTCTTCAACTTGATATCCTGAGAAATTTTCTCACTGTTCTGTAACAGATCTCTCACAATTGGGCAAATGCAAGGAAAATTTCAGATGGTAATTGTCAGACATACTGGTCATGCTATACAGGTCGACATCAGTTATATTTCTTAACATGCTCTTTATATTTATAGATTAGTATTGAACAATTGCAATTTTCATATGCCAAATTATTGTAGGAAGACTCTCCTGAGGAATTTGCAACTCTGGTACTCAATTTTATATCTCATAACCGAATTGGCCCCCACGGAGTTGAGGTTGGTATCCATATCCTGTTGTCAATTCTTTAGTTATTCGCTGAACTTGTTCACAAACTGATTCTTACTTCTGTAGTTCCATCGTTGGTCCTTTTGTTGTACTAATCGATCAAAAAGCATCTAATTTTATCCCTAGAATAGCATTTTGTACTTGATAATAATGAATATCATACTAGTCAATCTTGCCTTGTGCTTATTGTTTTGATTGGAGTAATATTATAGATTTCTGACAGTATCTCAAAATTTCTGTCCCAAGTGACATGTAGTCATGTAGAATGACATTTCACTCGAAATGAAAATTTTGGAATATTACAAGCGATGTGTAAGTGTGTAACATTACTCTTTAGCTTATTTACATCCATCTAGTTAGGAATCATTCAGCAATAAGCTGGTTCTTATTTCTTTAAACTTGTAAATAGCACATTTTTATTCTGTGATTCTTATGAAGTCACGGGATTGATTGTGTTGCAGATACCCGGACTCCGTCGGCCATTGCCGTCACATTCTCAACAATGAGAAGCCCCTGCATACTGAACTGACAATCCTCTGTCTCTCTCTCTACTATTTTCAGTAAGCACACGTCGTCTCTTATTTATGTGTGTGTGTTTTTTCCCTTTAGTTTTGGTGATACTGGTGTGATATTATGTATGATCATAAAGAGATTGTGCTATGTGCAAAGCTTTAGTAAATATGGTTAGTGGTGTTCCTTTTGTAATGCTTTTGTCTCTTGTTTTCTAAATTTAAGAAGTTATGAGGCTGTTTGTTTATGAATTGTTTGTGTTTTAGAATAAAAAAAAATAATTCAAATTCAAATTCATGTATTTAGAGTTTGAAAACAGGTTTTGGCATGTTTGTCTTAAAATAGGATGTTGAAAATAAAAAATTGAAAATACGTTTGACATATTCGTTTATGATGCTTTTGAAAATCACAGTATAATTACTAAGGTATGTAATTACACACTTTATAAATTACACAGTATTTTAAAATACATAGTTTGTTTGAATGTCATATCGTAATTATATCTGAATAATCAATGTTATGTTTGATAGAACATTTGGTAATTACACAAAAAAATAAAATTATTAAAAACAAATATTTAAAATTAATATTATTTATTAACAAATATTTAAAATCGATATTTTTAATTAACCATTTTTTTATCAACAGTTATAATAATTTTATAAAATAAATAAAAATTTAATTATAAATAAAATAAAAACCTAAAAACTTTTTTAAATTAAAAGACATCATGGTAGGAAACATAATTTTTATATTTTGGTATTAAAATATTTTGTAATTAAAAAATATTTTTGTAATTACACAGTGTATTTTTTATACCCAATTCATAGTTCTCATGAGAATTGGTGAGTGTAATTTAGTCTTTTTAATTATCATCAATTACACTCTAACAAAGTAATTATTTGGTTAAATAAATATGTTTAACCTAGTAATTTTTATTAATTACACCCGATTCTAATTACCAGTTGACTTTCCAAATATGTTTTTAAAAACATTTTAAAAATAATTTTAGATTTACTTTTATTATGCATTAACTTTAATTAATTAGTAAATATTAATTAATTGTGTTATTACTAATTAATCTAATACTTTCGTATTTTACCCCTACTAAAAGTATTTCTATTTTTTTAAAGAATTTAATATGTTATCATAAATTAATAATTATGGAAAAAATATATAAATTACGTTAAGTTACAGCACACGTTAGCATTATCAACTTTTGTTAATTTTTTCTCTTCTTCCCCATCCCCTTTTTATCTTTACAATTTAACCCAACGTTTTTGTTAACTATTTGTTTGTTTTTAATATTTTTCCCTTCTTCCTCACCCCCTTTTATCTTTACACTAAAACCTTGGGTTTTTTCTAATTTTTTTTTCTTTTTAAAAATTAAAATCTTATGTGTTTTTTTTATTTCTCAACATTTGAATCAATAGAAAACTTTTTCTTTATATGAATAAAATATATTATTCATTGCAACTCCTTTTGGATACCTTCAAGGAAAATCCTAAATTGAAATGAATTGATGGGATTGTGTGACCTAAACATACGATTATGCATTTTCGAATGGGAACCCAATTTCATTGGTTCTTGTGATTTGGTAGTTTACAAAACTTTTTCCATAATACATTTGTGTTAAAGAAATATTTATATGATCCGACCGATTGTGCATAGACTATAAGCCATAATCGTAATGAAACCAAGGAATATATATGATCCAACCAATTATGTATAAAATCAGTGTTTTAAAACCTAATCCGGCCCGACTAGTTTAATTGGTTGGATTGGTAGCTAGAACCTTCTTTGGGCTAGGTTACCAATTTTAATTGTTCAACAAAACCTTAGAATTATGGACAACCATCGACAAGCAAACGATGGTAGGGATGTTAAGGGTTTTTGAGAGTAAGTGTCAACGAGTCAAAAGTTGGCAACGACTGTAATTTCCAATGAGTGAAACAATAGGAAAAGGCAAAAATTGCACAACCACAACAATGGGCTGTTGTCAGCAATTGACGGAATAAACGAGAGAGGGGTGAGATGGGTTTTGGTCAGGAGCCTAAGAGGAGTGTTTTCATGGTGATGATGAGTGTAGTCAATGCTGAAAACCACCCTATTTGGCTTGGGTTATTGATGTCAATAATGATGTTTTTTTTCGAAAAATTCTAGATCTTGGGCATATTTGCTAGGAACAATCGTTGCAAACCAATCAATTGCCAATTTCCATTTGTCCAGACCATAGGGGTGTGTTTGTTATATTTTAAACCTACATAGACTAATGTATTTATCAAAAATGTTTTTGTTAGATATCAAACATGTTGGATTGACGATTAAACCGACAGTCAAACCTATTAAACTGGTCAAACCAAGACCCGATCACTTGACCGAGTCATTAACCAGTTTGAATTTGAAAACATAGTATAAAAGGTGATAAGAAAGAAACCAGAAAAAGTATAGATAAATATACATAAAACACAATTCTTTTTTATTCCACTACATAATTTTACTAAAATAATTTTACCTTATCGTCTGTTCATGTATTTAGTTAAACTATAAATACAAAATTACTAAAAATTTCTATCAATAAGCCAAAGCCCCTATAGCATATAAGAAAAAAAGTGTACCGAAATACCAAAAAAAACATACGGCTATATAACCAAGGCAAAGGACAATCATGCAAGGTAAAAATGAAAGATGATAAAACTTATAGTGAAGTTCTATGACATCAATTTCATAAAAAATGTAGATAAAATGAAAAATAATTTGCAAGATAAAGATTCACCAAAAAAATATTCATAAAATATAATTAGTCGGTTGCCAATGACAGCAACCTTTTTTTCTCAAATAAGCAATGACGAGCAATGCTCATTGGACAAAGAGCGTGGCTGGTGACCTAAATGGTCTATTAAATTTATTGGTAAAAAAATAGTACTATTTCCGCTTTGCGAAACAATCTCCAACAACTGCAAAATGGCATGGTAGGGAAAAACATACTATCGGCAAATGTTTTAAGATGCAGTGGATTGCTTCAAGTATGCAATGAGGTCAGCACGGTCCTGTGGCTTCTTCAAACCAGGGAAAACCATCTTTGTTCCGGGAATGTACTGCATAAAGGTTTCAAAGTGTCAGGAAACTGAACATGACATACTAAGAAGCAACTTTGGTACAGAAGAAGTTTAACTTCCATCTAGGATTGATCTCACAAACTGCCCTTTTTTTTTTCTTATAATATAGGGATTGATATACAAATTGAGCAATAGAAATGCTCATACCTTCTTGGGGTTAAGCAAGTAGTCGTACAATGTCTTTTCCTCCCAATTCACAGCCATGTTCTTGTTAGCAGCAGAGTAGGAGTACCCAGGTGTTGTACCAGATTGCCTTCCGAACAGTCCATTAAGATTGGGCCCTGCAAATGACATCCATTTAGACCTAAGCAGAAGCACCTTCTAAGTTGCTATAATACCCTAAAATGTCAAGTCTCTCCAATAACTAATTTCAACAAGTTTTCTAACTCTATTAGCTCAACTCAACATCAGATTACATTACATATTTATGGTTCCCTAAAATATTGAACACATAACTGACATTGATGAATCTCTTGGATTAAGGAAAAGTCATGGGTAGATCCTCTGACAACCACATATCCATACAACAGTCAAACAAACAAGAAGAAAAAAAAAAGACAATCTACATATCTATTTTTCTTTTGTCTATCTGCACCAATGATAATGAACATAGAAATTGGTTATTCTTATTCAATTTACAAACAAGTTTTTAACCTTTTATTTTCAGCTCGGCTACAGAAACTACTTTTAATTAGTGCCACAAATTAAAGTTAAAACTTGACATTATCATACCCTAACTTGTATAAATAAGATTGCAGCAACATAGAAACTACACAGAATTTTACTTGCAAAATTACCATTATTTTTACCGTCCCATTCAGAAACTTTCTAAAACTATAAATCAATGTAAGAAACTTTGAACTTACCACACCCTAATCAGTCTCTTCAACCCTAAAAAACCTGTGCAAAAATTACTCTTCCTGAAATTTATCAACAAATTAAACAAATTCTAACAAACCCAAGACTATCCTCCAATACCAACATTCAATTAAAAATTTAACTCACCGTATCCTAACATATTCTAATCAGTTTGTTGAAGCTAGACCCCAAGGAAAATTTACTCTTTACACAAATCTATTCGGAAAAGAACAAATATCAGCAAATCACATGCTTAATCAAAAAAGATAAAACCTTTCCACCACGCACAGTCAGTAAAAATTTTAACTCACCACACCCTAACATGTTCTAATCAATTTTCTGAACCCTAAAACCTAAGCAAAATTTAATCTTTCACGACTCTATAAACAAATCAAACAGAAACTAACAAACCCATATCCTCAAATAAAAAAAGACAATATTTTTCCCAACCCCCACATTCAAATCCGCCCATAACTTTCAGATCTAAAACAAATCTGATCCAAACACATCAAAATCAAATCCGATCAAATCAGACCAATAAAAAGAGATGATAAATCAACTCACCCTGTTTGTGACCGGCGCCTTTGTCAACAGTGTGGCACTGGGCACACTTGGTCCTGAAGATCTTCTCACCGACCTTCGCATCACCGGGAGGAGCCTCGCTAAACGACGCCATATCAGAGGTTTTACAAAGAGAAAACTTTAGAGAGAGAGAGAGAGAGAGAGTTTTTATAGAGAGAAAGGGTTAGGGTTTTGGTGGGTGAATTCAACTGGGTCGTTGTTAAAGTTGTTATTTGATTTGGTTTTCTTGAGAATTGAGGGGTTTCGTGGAATATTCCAGAGAGGAAAAAGCACGTGGTTGCCATGGCCCGTTTTGGGAAGAAGTACACGTGTCGATTTTTTAGTGGTGACAAGAAGCTTCAATTTTGACCGTTTAATATATAGTATAAAAAAGTAGGGGTGGAGTAGTAGTATAATACAAAGTTGCGTTGAAGACTAGAATAGAGGTCTCTAATGATGGGTCGGGACGGGTGTGAATTAGGTGGCAAAGAATCCGATACTATGTTCGGGTGTAGAGATGTCAAATGGGCCAAGTATACGAATGATACGAATCTGACTCGATTTTATACCAACCCATCGACCATATTTTTAAGTTAAATTGAACCAGAGGTGGGCAAAAGGGGCTCGGGCCAGGCCCTCAAGGATCAGGCCCAAATAGTTGGTACCGACCATGGGCCCGTCAATTTTGTGAGGGGTCTGGACTGGTCCTAGGCCCAGATCTGACCTGTATAGGGACCAATCCTATACAGACCCGATAAATATCAACGGTTAAAAAAACTATTATAAATGTAATCAGGTTTGGCCTGGGACTGGTTCTCAGACCCAAGCCCTAGAAGAGGGATTAGCATGGGCTCGATCACTCCTCACCACCGGGCTTTTTGGCCATCTCTAAATTGAACTTTCGAGGATAGTAATGTTATCGTAACATTTTGTAAGAAATAGAATTTGTTTATTTTATTTCAAATGTATTTAGTTAAAAAAGGAGAAGAGATTTTTGAACCTATTATTTTTCAATTTTAAACAAAAAAAATAAAATATTAATCTTTTTATACTTGTCGATAATCTAATCTCTCAATTTTTTATTTTGACAACCATAATTCCTTTTAAAGAATAAAAGGAATTATCGTTGATATAGCTTAATAATATCATCGAACTTAAAATTTTTATGTCTACACAATCGTATATAATATCTATAATCTCATCGAAATCACAATAAAAACCTCGACAATCAATACAACATCATCGTCACTTTGTTTGACCGAGATAATAAGATTCTCGTGGTGTTTAACCAAGAATGTAATTACACGAATAAAGTATTCAATGTGATGACACCATTGTTGATGACGAAGGCAACAATTCATGGACAATCCTTTAAAATGAATTTTATTTAAGCCATTCAAAGGCTACAAAAATAATTTCATACAGATTTTTTTTGGGGGGGTGGGGGTAGGTGTGTTAATATACTCATCCTTAGGTAGTAATTTTTATTTCCTCAAACATTCGGGGAGGTCCATGTTATTTACCTAAACAAGAAAAAGCTTTAAATCTAAGAACAAAAATAAGAACATTTGCATCTAAGACCCTAAATTCCTTTTTGCCTCTGTGAGAAAGAAGTTCAGTCAATGTGGTTTTGCACATCTTCATCGTTGAGTTACTATGGACTTATCAAATCCAGCGAAGAACATGCTCAGGTACTTCTCAATTGCAAACCCTAATTTCTATCGTAACTATCTCAAAACTCTAGTTTTGCCCACATTCTCTCCCATTCCAATCTTGAATTATAATCACTTCCACTCAAAACCCACTTCATATCCTTCTTATCTCTTCGTTTCCTCAACTGGGTCGTCTTCAATTTATTCTATTAGGCATCCGTTTTCTCAATCTTCTCAGTGTTCACATTTCAAGAACTGTAATGGTCGTAGAAGTCAAAGGTTGGAACTTGGCTTGTTTACATCTCAAAGTTATTGTAGACACATTTCATCCTCTTTAACTGTAAGTTATAGTAGAAATTTTCAGTTTTCTAGTGAGGGTATTGATAGGTCTAGGCCATATGCGACTCCAAAGCAAGTTTCTGACATTATTCAGTTGATTAGAGATAGTGATAGTGAAATGGAGTCCAAGTTGAATGCCACGAATGTGCATTTGTCTACTGCTAATTTGATTGAGATTTTTCGGGTTTTGAATTGTGATAAAGTTCGTGCATTGCGTTTCTTTAAGTGGATTGAACATGTGCAGCCTGAGTTGTATGATAATTTTGACATTTGTAGTTTGGTTATTGATAATTGTGGGCGATTGGATAATTACGAAGAGATGCGTGGTCTTTTGGAAGAGTTCAATGTGAAAAAAGTTTGTCTAACTGAAAAGGCATTTGGGTTTTTGCCGGTAATGATTTCGGGTAAGGCTTTGACTAGGAAACATATACGGAGAGTAGTGAAGGTGTTGAATGAAGTTGGGGGCTCATGTCGTGTTTCTGGTGTACGTGCATTGATTGAGGGGTTCAGTGTTCTTGGATCCTTTGATATGGCTCGATATGTGATAACGGAGACCAATAAGAAAGTTTCATACTACAATATTTTGATTGGGCAAATGTGTCAGAAATGTCATTGTAAAGGAGCAACAGATTTGCTTGATGAGATGAGGCAAGTAGAGTGTGAACCAAACTGTCAAAGCTATAATTATATCCTTAGTAGTTTATGTAAGAAGGGTGAAGATGCTGAGGCTTGTAAAGTGTTTAATGATATGCTAGAAAAACATTGCCCTCCTGATGCTGTAACCTATGAAATTTTTATATATCACTTTTGTAGACTTGGGAAGTTTAGTGTTGCATCTCAGTTCTTTGATGACATGGTGGGGAGAGGTCTTGAACCTCGGACTGCAGCGCATGCTGCATTTATCAAGAGTTATTTCAACTTGCAACGATACGAGGAGGCATATGAGTATGTGGTTGGTTCAGCTGATAAATATAAGAATTCAAGCAACATGATGTACAGTTTGCTTGCGAACCTCCATGATAAAAACAGAAATGCGGTCATGGCTAAGAATATTCTTTTGGAAATGATCAAGAAAGGTCTTAAACCAAACATTTCGGTATATAGGAGAGTTTTGAAGCATCTGCAGATGGCAGGTAGAGAAGATATGGCTGGCTCTCTAGCTAGTGGGCTTTCTAGTTTGAGTTTATCTTTAACCAAGGAATCTGTATGATTTTTTTTTTTTTTTTAATGAAATTCCATCAAGTTATTCTTCATCTTCTTATTTTAGCTCTGTAAAAGTAGCCTTTAAGAGCTTTGCAGCTAAAATGAAGCTCAAGAGCAGTTTTTGCCAGAGGATTGCTGTTAAACACCGGCTTGTGAAATTTTTTTATTTTTAATTGTATCAAGCATCAGTGTCGGCTGGTGAAAATAAGATAAACTTTGTTTTGTACTTGCTGTTGCAAACAGAGTTTGACCCTTGTAAATTATGATGACGACCATTTTTCCCTCATCTATTGGCCTTAAACTTTCTTTGATCTTCAGTTTTGTAGTATAATTATAAAGGTGAATGATTTGGACTCTGTTTCTTAACATATTTCATGTCCTTGTCCTCGAATATGTGTTTCTATGATTACTATCAGAAATTATTGTCAGATATTTGCTTAGTATTCATTTTAGAGTTCGACATTCATGCTGTGATTGCTGAGAAAAACAGCGGCTGAAGTGCATGATTTTAACTATCTCTATTTGCTTGTATTAATCGATAAAGTTTCTTGTAATGTCTTTAGATCTGCTTCTGTGCTACCCTATGCTGATTTTTCCCCTCTCCAGAATGTATATAATGTTGGCTATGGAATACACAACAAAATATGAATAATTAAAGTGTATAATAAAACAAATGGGAAAAGTAATCAATGCTGTTTAAATTAACTTTGGGATGATTCAGTTCAGTTTGTGTTTTGTGCTTGGGAAGAGGTAGGTTGAGATAGTTTCTGTATTAGCAGCAATGCCATAGACTGTAGGGTTAAGCTACAATACTGATTCAGTAAAGTAGTTACAGTTTTGTAACCCGAAAGTCATTTATCATAATTAAAATATTAATATACGAAACCAAAATATTTGTTCGGTAATGTTACCACAGCTTCTTATCATTACATTTATGTCTAGTAAAACACTTTGTTTTTATGAGAAACAAACAACACAGGGACTTCACCTCGCGAAGGTAGATTCACCTTCGCTGAAAGTTCAACAGTCCAATGAAATATGTGAAAAGAGAAGCAAGAACAATGGGATAAAGCATAACAATAATTGTTGAAACAGCTAACTGATCAAAGTGAAACCCAAAGTAATCTTCTAAGAAGGCAGGAATTTTTTTGGTTTCTCCAAAGGCAACAATGTCCTTTTTGATATCTCCATATTGCGAAGTGAGCAAAACATTTAGTGTCCAGGATGTAGGCATCAAATAAAACAGCCATATCCACCATTTCGGAATTTGCTGCAAATTGAGCAATACAACCAAAACAACATGTAAGTTACACACTCTTTATGAGTTTATCTTTTTAAAATGGTAAGAAAAATGTTGTGCCTTATATGGTTCAATTCAAACCTACGACATTTGAGTTTACAATTCATTCCAAGTTTTTCTTTTATCATTAGTTTACTATTTGGGTTATCTATATTGCAATATACCAAACAGTCGAGTTTCATTGACCTCTCTTGAAATTGGGTTAAAATACAAAGAAGATTCCAGTAAACTTCAAAGTTTGTCAAAAATCTCTATTAACAATATAAAGATTATTAAATTGTTAGAGACCTATGATAAAGTTTAAATTTTTTTTTATTAGAATATGGGATAAATCTTTGGCTATCTGAACCAAATGGGTCAGAAGATAAATAAGATTTACCCTATATATTAAGCATTTCAGTGTTGTCATTATTCATTGGCACATAAGTTCAGCAGATGTTTCTTTTCGGGTAAAAGAATGGTTGCGTACCTGTTTAGGAAGCATATACCCGGAGAAGAGACTCAATAATTTGTAGACGGCCGATGTTAAAATTGAGGATAGCGCAATGTCAGGTGTCAATGCCAGTAGTAGCATTCCCAAATAAAGATAGTAGAGCTGTGTAAAGAACATGGCAATGAAGAACAGAAGCACTTTATGGACTGACCTAGAAAATCCAATCATCGGATATGCAATGGCCACAAATATTACTGTCTGGATAAATACATAAGGAATCTCAATAGTCACCTGAAAAGCAGTATGCACTTTATCAAAATCAAAATTCCAGTAAAATTTCAATAATAATGTTCTTAACATGTGAAAATTCTTTAGTGAGAAGGGAAACAAGCATCCGTTCAATCACAGCATGTCATGACATCGCACATGACTTGCAAGCACATTGTGATTGGATGATTGCACATCTGCTGTCTCACAGAAAATTTCTGTACAATATGACACTTATGACATTGTACATTACAAAGGATGGTATTGCATGTTACGGTTGTCTAGAAAATCAACTCAAAAAACATCTCAAAGCATGTCCTTGAATGCATTACCTGTGCTAGTGCAAAAGCCAAAGAGGAGTACATTCCTGAATATCTTTCTCGATACATAACAGTGCGCTCTGTTGCAAGAGATGGTGCAACCGAGGAGCAGTTAATTATGCCCAAGAATATTACAGAAATAAACATTGAGCCGAGTATGTTTAATATATCCTGCTGATTGTTGCTGACAAAAGACGACATATTCAAAGTTAGCCTAACAATGTCTAACTCATATGTCATGTACAGAGTCATAAGATCTGAGTTAAATCTAGATATGAATAGAAGTTGAAATTTGATGGTCATTCCTAATCAGATTTTGCTACAATAGTAGTGAAATAAAGTTATTGGAATAGGTCTTTCGAAACATAGGACATTATATTTGCAACATTGATCAATAAACTTGTAACAGCATATGATCTGTAAATATTACAAATGTGCTTTACATTACAAAA
>WYDK02000026.1:234098-250755 GCA_009867345.2 Toxicodendron radicans | reverse complement strand
GGGTTGCATATGAATATAATTTAATTCCCAATAATAGCTAATATCTAGCTTTAGGCATGAATAAGGCTCTGACATGGGGTCACCCATTCTCTAGTCCTAATCTTTTTATCCTTTCGAATATGCCGGCATCAAAGGTAAGAAGAGTAAGAAAAAAAAAAAACGACGATCCTAATTTCTTGTTCATTTTTTTCTTTGTAAAGCCTGTGTGTTCTCTTTGAATGTTTGTGCCTCCTCTTTTTGTATTGTTCATTTTTTTTTATTGTTCATTTTCTTCTTTGTAAAGCCTGTGTGTTTTCTGTGTTTTCTTTGTAAAGCATATGTGTTCTCTTTGAATGTTTGTGCCTCCTCTTTTTGTATTGTATTTTTGGTTTCAAGCATTGAGTTTTTTGTATTTCTGGTTGTATTGTATTTTTGGTTTCAAGCATTGAGTTTTTTGTATTTCTGGATTCAAGCATACGTACTCCTTTGTAGGTGTCTGTGCCTTTTCTTTTTTAAGCCTACGTGCTATCGTGGACAAGGACGTGTGTGACTTTGTTGTTTTTGTTTGTTTGGCCTTTGGGCCATTCATGTTACTTTGTAACCACTTGTATTTTTTAATTTAAAAAACTTACAAAATAAAAATAAAAATTAATGGTCAATTCGGTAGCCAAGGCTAAGCTAAAACTTCTTTATTATCACAAACTGATTAAGCTATACAGTAACGTAAGTCCACTTATTCTCAGAATCAAATGTTCAAAAGTCCTAATTTATGGCTGAAACAACAATTTTACAGCAGACACATAATATCTAAAAGATGATAACATGGGGACTGGTTATTCCATAATTTACTGGTGATGGGGACTAATTTGAGCTGAAAAGGCTGTAGTGGGACTTACAATAAGTTTCCTTGGAGGTGTGCCCTCCAAAAGAGGCCTTCCTGTGCCTTCCAGAAAAAGAGGCCTCCCCGTGCCCATGAGGGAAGTTCTTCTTGTACCGTGGGTTGAAATCAGGAGCCGGAAAGTCCAGTTGAGGACATTTGGTGCAAACACCCTGTAAAGTAGGAATATATCGTACCAGCTTGGAAACTTCACATATGCATCCCCCCGACAAGCTCCGGCTACAATTAACCTTGCGAAATCCTCCACAGGGCCACCGGTCACATGGACCTAAAATGAACATGTAATGAGAGCAAGCCTTAAATTGTTATATCGTAAATGCACATTAAGACTAATGAACTAGAAACACTTGAATTGTTATATCCTAAATGCACATGAAGCCTAATGAATAACTTCCACATCGGCTGGATCCTTGTGCACTACATGGCAATGACAAATTATATGGAAACTTACTTCTCTTTCTTCTTTCCATTGCATCTCTGCACCCTCTTCCAGCATGAATTTGCCTCCAGTCATTTCGCTTCCAACCCATCCGTGAGTTGCAATTGTTATTCCAATGTCGTCATTCAATTCAAATCTCAATGTGTCATAGAAGTTTACAAGAGCTGCTTTTGCAGCCTGGCCAAAAAAGGAAACAAAAGAAGATTACACAAAAGTTAAGAACCGAAGTGAAATTTTGAAACAGATTAAGAAATTAATCTGTTGTTCAATTAGATCTCATAATATTTTACATAGTGCATTTCAATTTATTTTTCGGGGAACTCACAGAGTAAAGGCTCATTCTTGGCAGAGGTAACCAGTTCTCCACTGATGCATTCACAACAATACGACCATTGCTCTCGTGTAGGTAAGGAAGAGCAACAAGGGTTGGATAAACGTTTCCCCAAAAATTTATGTCCTATGAAATGATACTCAAATACCAAATCGTATTAGCACCAACAATGAACGACAGAGATAGTACGTTAAATGTAAAGCAAGTAAAATCAAGCAACATTCTAATGCCGGAGAACTTTAACAATTCCGAATGATTTGTGATTAAAATAAACTCAAGTTTAATTATTGCAATTTTTTAGCCTTACCATCAAATGAGGAAACACAGAGGTATCCATGACTTCCTCAAAGTAAAATGTATGTCCCAAACTTGCTGCGTTTACCAGATGGTCCACTGCAAAATTGAAGAAACAATTCAATAAACAAAAAGAAAAATAATAATTAAGAAATAGTTATTTTCATACATCATGAACTAATTTGGATGGCACTTACCACGTCCAAAGACATTTATGGTTTCATTAACAAATCTTCTACATTCCTCTTCCTTGACAACATCTGCAGCTATGACTATAACGTGCCTTGCGCCCATATGTCTTGCATTCTCACTGATCCCTCGGAGTCGGTGATCTCTCCGTGCCACCAACACAAGATTCGCCCTCCGCTTTGCATATTCATATGCAATTTGCTGAAATCAGAAATAGCTATTCTATAAAATAATAGTGATTGCTCAAGTTTGTATGCGGAAGAAGAATTAATTGCACAACTGGTATGAAACTTTTACTACATTGACTACAGGATTCGAAAAGTCTTATTTTTTTGAATGAAATAAAAATGAAGAGATAAACAGAAACCATTGTTGTTGCCAGAAAAAAAATAGGCTCACTAAAGATAGAAAAAGAAAAAAGAATTAAAGTAGCACATTCTACTAATCCTGGGCTTTCCATTGGTGTAGGTTGTGTAAAATTTCTGTGATTGATTTCTGACCACCACATTTTCACATGAATCTGTTGTGTTTATGGACTTGCATATTTCAGTATGTTCTCTTAAGGCTTTTAATATCTGTAATGACATTTCTTAATATCGCAATTCCCCAGATTTTTTTATATACAATCGTTGTTTATTCAGGGCCAAGCTGTACTTCAATTATCACAAATTAATTGACATCCTCAAAATGTAACCATGTATGAAATGTTAGCTATATATATCGGCATATATCTAAAATAAAAACTGAAGTCTTACAATGACTAAGCCCAACCATAATTCATAAACCCTCACTATATGGTAAGCCCTCATAACTGCTCTACATTATTATAAATTCGTTATTACAATTAATAATCAGCCACATGCAATTTCTTTACAGATTACAAATAATAAGGGGAGAATCCTGCAGCAGTTAACAGTGGGTGTTTAGTCAATTTCAATTAGAAAAAATGGCAACTTCTTGGAATGGAAACATTTAAGGATCGGAAACCACCGAACCGCTTAGGAAACTGCCCCTGCCACTGCTGTGGACATAGCTCACGCAAAACCACATATCGGTACCCAGCTTCTAGTGGTTCTTGTCTTGTAATTTCAACCAAATGACAAATTTCATTTCTAATACCTAATGAAACGTAACCATTGCAATAAATCTAAATGCTTAGCATATGTGATATATGCTTAAGTTAGGAATGTCAAGTAGACACTTTAAGCTACATTAAATCCCCAAATCTATCTTTAATTGCTACAAAGGATCAACTTAAAATTAACAGTAAATGGAAAAGTGAATGGAAAGCTAAATAAAACAACAATTTAATAGCTACATACATTAAATCCCCTGCCTGAGGATATACCAAATTAATATGAACTTCGGCTGACCGATTAGGATCAAAATAAAATAAAATTAATGAAGAAAATCAAAGAGACGTTGTTGTTAGGATCATTAATGCAAAAGAATATGCAAATAAAAACAGAACATTGAGAATAAATTAAGGTAAAATAATTAACTTGCCTCTCCTATACCAGAAGAAGCTCCGGTGATAATGACCACTTTTTCTTCCATATCCTCACCGTACAAACTGTTGTAAAGCCACTCACACGAGTTTATAAAACACAGGGCTGGCCATGCAAAGGCCAGCATCACCAAGCTCGCCGGAGGCACCATCAAATTCAGAAAAGTGTTTAGAAAATCCATTTCTAGAAACCCAGAAAGGCTCACAAAAATTGAGGGAAATTAAGTATACAGGTTTTATACTGATAAGAGAGAAACCAAAAGCGGTAACAACTAAAGAAGAGAGCTTGAGTTTTGGCATATATTGCTAGATTATCAACACCATGGTGGTGACATGCATGAGAGTTGCCAACACGTGTTGCTTTAAAGCTTCTTTTCGTGACGAATGGAAAGGATTTTGGACGTTCTTGCACGAGTGCTTGTTATTGAATTCATTTGTTGTTTAATGCAATTACTTGATAAGGTGTAACAAGCTAATGTAGTATTTGTGTTTTACTCTTATATTGATTTTTTTTTAAAGAAATATTACACATTTTGAAATTTGAATAATATTTGTGCTTTATTTTTATCTGAAAAAAAATTAATAGATTGTTTGTTTGAAGAATTTGATATTTCAATTCATTGATTTTACAAACAAGCTTTATATAAGGAGAATACAATATACGGAATCTCCTAATTATGTCAATTATTATATACACACATAATTAGGAGATTACAAGATATCAAAACATTTGAGTATCCTAAAACTGACAAAATAAGGAGATTTTGAATCATTCAGGAAATATTCAGTAAATCTCAACACTCCTCCTCAAGTTGGTGCGTAGATGCCACACATGTCCAACTTGTCTAAAATTTGTGAGAAAATTCGTTTGGAGACAACCTTGGTAAAAATATCGGCCAATTGATCCTCTGATTGAATCTTAGACAATTCAATAATCTTTTCATCTAGTTTTTATTTGATGAAAAGTCTATCTACTTTAACATGCTTCGTACGATCATGTTGAATTGGATTGTGAGCAATGTCACATGTTGTTTTATTGTCACAATATAACTGGATTGGTTAATTACGTTGATAGCCCAAGTCTTGCAGGAGAAATCTTAGCCACAAAGATTCACAAATATTGAGTGCCATTCCCCTAAATTCTGCTTCTATGCTTGAGCGTGCTACAACATTATGTTTTTTGCTTCTCCACGTAACTACATTACCACCTACAAAAGTGAAATAACCGGAAGTAGATCGACTGTCATCCACTACTCCAGCCCAATCAACATCAATATATGCATTCACATTTTGGTAATCAATATTTTTAGTAAATAGGATTCCTTTCCTAGGAGCATGTTTTAAGTATCTCAAAATACGCATGATAGCGTTCATATGTTGTTCTCCAGGATTATGCATGAACTGACTGACTGACTATACTCAACAGATAGACAAGATATGGCCTAGTGTGTGACAAGTACATCAATCTTCCCACAATTCTCTGGTATCTCCCTTTATCAACTGGTACTTGATCAGTCTTGATACATAATTGTATACCTTATTCGATTGGTGTATCATCTGGTTGACATGCTGACATGCCAGTTTCCTGTTGCACATCCAAGGCATACTTTCTTTGTGATAAAAAGATACATTTGTTAGATCGAGACACTTCTATTCCAAAAAAATATTTCAAAGAACCTAGGTCTTTCATTTCAAATTCTTATGACAAGTACTTTTGCAGAGCCTTTCTTTCTTCTGAATCGTTTCCAGTAACCACCATATCATCCACATATACAATACGTGTGGTGGTCTTTCCTTACAATTTTTTAGGAACAATGTGTGATCTGAGTTGCTCTGATGGTAGCAAAAAAACTTCATAGCTTTTGTAAACCTCCCAAACCATGCCCTCGGAGATTGCTTCAACCCATATATTGACTTGTTTAACTTACATACCTTTTGACTGTGCTACCCTGAAAGACACCATGGTGGAGGATCCATATAGACGTCTTCAGACAATTCACCATGTAGTAAAACATTCTTCACTTGTTGCAATGGCCAATCCAGGTTTGTAGCTAAAGATAACAAGACACATATCGTGTTGATTTTAGCTACGGGTACAAATGTCTCTATATATTATATCCCATGAGTTTGGGTGTACCCTTTTGCTTTAAATCGTTCAATTGTACTATCAGCTTTATATTTCGTAGAGTAAACCTATTGACATCCAATGGTCTTTTTTTCCTGGTGGATGATCAACGAGTTCCCAAGTTTCATTATTCTGTAACGATTTCATCTCTTCATTCATAGTAGTTTTCCATTTTGGATTAGATAAGGCTTCATGCACAATGTTAGGAATAGATATAGTAGATAATTGATTCACAAATGACATATTTGATTCTGACAAACGATAGTTAGACACATAATGACTCATGGGGTATTTGACCTTACTAGATAGTTTAGGTTCGTACGTTTGTTTAGGAATCTATCTAGTACTACGTGGTGTTAATTTTTTCCTAATTGGTTTAGACTCTAAATTAGGAACATTCTCAGTGAGTAATGGTTGTGGCATATAAGGAATGAGGGACTCGGATTGAGATGAAGTTTCTTCGAAATGGTCTGATACCACATCTACTTCATCTTTTTATTAATCAACAGTGCAAAACCCTATATGGAAAATGTTCTTAGAGAAAGAGAGAGTTGGGGGTTGGGGGTTGAATAGGAATTAATAAAAATGTTTGCGGAATTACAAACTGTAATACTCTTTCTAGTTAGGAAATCTTTAGGGAAATTAAATTAAAATGTAATAAAGATTTTTTTTCCTTACATAAAATATATCCATTTATAAAAATTTAAGCATAACTTATAAAATTTTTCTCTTAAGTGAAAATTCTTTCTTTACAGGTTCGACAGAAGTTTAAAACGTCAACTGTATAAAAATATACTCATACATATATTTACATAAAATTCCTTATAAATATACACATCTCAAAGGAAAAGTTCTTCGGACAGTGCCTCCAAAATCCCTCTCTAGTCGACGACCATCCGACAGTAAAATCATCTAGTACCTGCAAAAATATTGAAAATAACGGAGTGAGCACTAATTGCTCAGTAAGTAAACCAAACTACCCTTTTAATTCTCCTCCGTCAACTACTTTCTCATTCTTCTTTTCTCACTTCTCATTTTCTTGCACATTCTACTATTTATCAATTTCTCATTTTCTTACAAATTCTACCGTTTCTCAATTTCTCATTTTCTTACAAATTTTATTGTTTCTCAACGTGGAAAGACTGAGATGCTAATAACATAACTTTCCACACATATATTTCTAATCCATGCATAAAGCATAACATATGAGTAAGCTAAAGAAAAACTTTCTCTTTTTCTTTTCAATTCTTTCTCATTTCTTTCTATTCTATTTTGATTTCTCTTTCTTTCTAAGGCATAATTACTAATGGATATAGTTACACTCACATGTAATTCTAAACATGGTGTATAACATAAAATATGCTCAAAGATAAACAAGCTTTTCTAAAGCAAAGTTCTTTTCTATTTTCTATTTTTTTCTTTTTTAATTTCTTTTCTATTTCTTATTAATTTTATCATTTCTCATCACATAAAAGTGACAACTTAACTAAGGTATCTACATATGCATGCAATTCTATCAAATGCATGAAATGTGACCCATGAGCAAGGCTTTTATTCTTTTCTCAAATTAAGAATAAATTTCTTTTATTCTTTTCTTATTCTTGCTTTCTTTCTTTCTTTCTTTCTTCTCATTCTCATTCTTATTCTTTCTTTCTTCTTATTCTCATTCTTTCTTTCTTATTCTTTTGTCGATTGGACTAGGTTGAGGCATGGATTTGGAACCTTGGCCATGTAAACTTCTTCTTAATTCTTTCTTTGTACGGTTCTCATCTACATGTACTATTGACGGACTGCACACTTTTCTTTTCTTTCTTCTTGTGCCACTCACTTAAGACGGTGTGCATGTAGGTAATTTCGTCTTCTAAGTTGCCATGACCTCATGTAGTGACGCTCACAGGTTCCCCGTCGCAACAACCTTCTTTTTCTTTATTTCGTTATTTTTTCAAGTTATTATAATATTTCAAAAATACTTCTTTAATAAATTTTGTATGTTTTGCTCATGCATGAACTTAAATGATTATGCAATTATAAATTTCTTTTCTTTATTTTATTTTATTTTATTTTCTTTTCTTAATATTCTTTTTTATATATATATTATCAATTTCTATAAATATAAGTTTACATGCATGCCATGCATCATGAATGCATCATAAATCTAATTCTCACTTTTCTTTCTATTCTCAACTATATAAATATTTTAAACTAATATAGTATTCTATGGAATAAACACACATTCCATTATTCTTTCTACTTCACATGCCATAAAGAAATTCAACATTATTCTTTCTCAACTCTCTCATGAATTCTACTTTCTTTTATGGCATAAACACATTCAAACATTTAATACTCAACACATTTTCATCAATAATTGCCAACACAAAACATCATGGCCCATCCTACCTTGGCCGAAAATCAACACTTCCATACACAATCAAAATTTCATCATTTCATCAAGAATTACATCACATTCTCATAAAAAAAGCATCAAAAACAAATCAAACACTCCATATATAAGGTTGGCCGATTTCTACCCTTCACGCCTCTATCACAAACTTCAACTTCTCATCCAATAAAATTACATATTCATACTCTCCACATCAAGCTTAACACTTATACATCATTCTTAATCAATCAAACATTCAATATTCAACACTTTCTCATAACACAACTTAATGTAAAACTTGATAATTCAAATCCTTTATAACACCAAACTCAAATATGATTTACTTACTAAGTGTCTACCAAAATAACATTAATTCATGGACATATTTAATTATCATGAATAGCATGAATAAAATCATCTTTACAAAAGCTAGACAGTGCAGTACTTTCACATTCTACTGAATTGTTTACCTATATAACGCTTGAACTGGGTGCTGACTAAAACATGAAAGTTTTAGATCTATATCTTAAATTTCTATAAAATTTTGTATCGTGTCATTTTGAGTCCTATAACTCACGTTATGACTATTTTTGTGTACCCTGTTCACTGTCCAACTAAACTGCTCATTTTAACCCTTTACATTTTTCTTTTTCTTCCAACCAATTTACACCAAAGACACTTTCTTTCTTACTTATATTCTCTATAATTCAATTCAATTTTCTAACATGTTCTCACAACAGAAAATGTACAAATCAAAAATTAATTCATCCAATATAAAAATATGGCATAAATCAAACTTGAACTTCATTTACTTACCTTGAATTAGCTTTCCTTTTGATATATAACTCCGTTGATTCCAATTTCCTTTTTCTTCAATCTAAATCATACAAAAATTATGAAAATACAAACTTTAAAACTCAAAAATGCGCTTAGGAGCTTAGATCTTACCTTAGGAAAGCTTAGGAATAGAAATTCTATAAGTTTTTAACTAATTTCTCTTGATTTTCCTTTGAAATTTAGTAAAGAGATTTGAGAGAAATGAGATGGAGGGTGGCGTGCAAGGAAGGAGAATTCTAGGATTTTCTACACTTTGCCACTTTATATATAAAGATTTAGATATATAGTTTCCCATTTTACCCTTGCACTTCACTAAAATTACAACTTTGCCCTTTGTGCAATTACTTAAATACCCTCACTTTAATCATGTTCTACACATTATTCTACTTCATTTCATTCGCCACTTTTTCTTCTAATTTCATGTGAAAAGATCATTTTACCCCTAGTGAAGTTTCTTAAGAAATTTCAAAGAATTTTGTCTAAGGCAAAATCCAAGGATTCTACCTAAGAGTAATAAAGTATAAAAATCATTACGTACCTCAATGTGGGTATTAGAAAAACTTCCTAACACAACGTAATCAATACGCAATAAATGAGAGTAAATGAAGACAATCAATATGCATAACAAAGATCAATAAGTGAATGCACAAGAGAATGATAAGTATGATCAATGTTGAACAATAAAGATGAGAGATAAAGTGATGCAAATGATAGACAATCAAACACAATAAATGAGAGTTAAGATAATAGATAATGCTAAAAGGTTTATAGTGGTTCAGAGCTCCATCCACAAGCCTCTTACATCCACTTCTTCAAGGCAACCTCCTTGAAGTTCCATTAGAATCAGATTGCGCCAAATACAATAGTTTTGCCAAGGATTTCGCCTTTAGATTCAGATTTTGCCTATAGACTCGGATTTCGCCTCTAGATTCAGACTTCGCCGATTACAAATAAGTTTGAATGTTTGAGAATGATTACCTCTTGATTTAGGCTTATACAAACAAGAATGAGTACAAAGTTCTCTCAAAGGATTTTCAAATATGAGTACAAGATGAGAGAAATTATTAGATTTTTCGTTCTAGGGTTTCTCTGAGTTGTATGTGATTTGAATGTTTTATTTTCTCTGTTTCATTTGTAATAAATCTCTCAATTTATTGCCATTCTTTTTCTTGAACCAAAAAGAGTCGTTGATGCATTTAATGTTCATCAGAAAAAAGTTGCTGACATAGTGGCACATGCATGCCATCATTGTGAATGGTCATGCTAAGTGCAATAGTCACTTTTTCTTCTACATAGGTTTCCTAGAACAGACGTGCCAAACTTATGCACAATCATTCCATCGTCGCGCATGGTCATTCCACTACGTGGAACGACTGTGCCGATTGGCTCATCAAAATCCTTGAAAATTCCAGAGAGGTGCACGATCTCTTGGAACGATGACGTTCTCTCAAGGAACGATATTGTCTTGCACACAGTCATGCGAGATGGTTATTCCACATCTTTCCTTTGAATTGTGAATTTGAATTTCAACAATTGAAGTCCGTTAGATTTGAATTTCTTTGACTTTGACTGATTTGGTACGATTGTGCGTCTTGGTCGTGCCAAAGTGGTAGAATGAACCATTTGGGCAAAAGCATGCACGATCACCAGGAACGATATCGTTCCTGTCTGCATGATCACCTAGGTAGAGTAAATAGTTTGGAATAGTCATGCGATCACGTTGCATGATCGTGCCAATATGGAAATTTGCATTTTGTTTTTGGTTATGACATTTGTTATACCTTAGCACATCGTTTGATAGTCAATCAACTATTTGAGTAGTTTTGGCACATCAAAACATATAAGAGCTCAACAAACAGGTCTATAGTTTGTGACTCATAGTCCCCCACATCTTGAACAACATCTTGAACAACATAGTCAATAATCTAAATTTCTTTATGATAATACTCCCCCGGAAGTTCAGACTTAGAATAAAAATACATCAATTCATCATGGAACACAATGTCCATGGTTACAAACATTTGTTGAGTTAGATGATGGTAACATCGATACCCTTTTTTATGAACACCATACCCATAAAAAACGCATTTCAATGCTCGAGGAAACAACTTGTTGCGTTGATGTTTATGGAGGTGTACAAATGCGATACAACCAAAAACATGAAGTGGTAAGTTCATGACTATTGGAGCATTCGCTACTTTACCAAGAGCCTAGAATGGTATCTGGAACTCAATTGAGCTAGAAGGTATTCGATTGATTTGGTAGGTTGTAGAAGTGAGTGTTTCTCCCTAAAAAGATAATGGCATGTGAGCTTCTATTAAGGAAGCACAAACAACCTCCAATAAGTGTCGATTTTCACGCTTAGCAACACCATTTTGTTGGGGTGTGTTGGGACAAGTAGTTTGATGAATAATACCATATGCTGTCAAGTACTGCTTAAGGTCTGAACTTTGATATTCTCCTCCATTTGTCACTTCGAACAACCTGAACTTATGTTATACTACGTACAAACCATTTGGTGAAATCTCTGAAATACCACATTGACCTCCTTTTTATATTTCATTAGACAAACTCAAGTCATTCTTATATAATCATCAATAAAGAACAAACCAACGTGATCCACTTAAAGTATTAACTTGAGAGGGCCCCTAGACATCATGATGAATAAGCATAAAAGAATTTGGAGTTTTATTCAATTTTATTGGATAAGAAACTCGATGACTATTTGAAAGTTCACAAACATCATAGCGGAAGCTACTAACATCACTTTGCTTAAACGAACTTAGAAACAATTTCTTTAAGTAACCGAACGAAGCATGTCCAAGAGATTGATGCCATAATTAGATGAAGGATTTCTGCTTGTCTTCTTCCAAGCCACTGACTGTAAAAGCTTGTTGTAACATGGCATCATTGTTTTTCTCCAAATCCAAGTAATGCAACTTCCCTCGTCTAATACCACAGCAAATCGTTTGCTTTGTTTGAATGCTCTTAAACATACAAAAGTCAGGCCAAAAAATCACCACACAAGATAAAGGTTTGGTTATTTGTGAGATTGATAAGAAGTTGTAATTTAAGGAGGGAACAACTAAAACTCTAAGTTTAAAGTATTTTGGAAGGTTACTGATCCTTTTCCAATGACCGGGGTGGACTCACCATTAGCAGTAGACACAAATATTTGTGAGGATGATTTAAAGTGTGAAATATGCATAGAATCAAAAGTCATGTGATTGGTAGCAATCAGAATCAATTATCGATGACTATTAGAAACAAATGTATATATATGTAAAGACTTACCATCATTTCCAGTAGTGGCTGCAAATAATGATGATTGTTCAACATCTTTTTTATTTTCCACAACAACAGTAGTAGAGTTTCTCTTTGAACTCTTCTTCCTGTGATTGCGACTGTGATCCTACCTGTCTGAATATCTAATCAATTCAAAACACTGGTTATTGGTATGACCAAATTTGTTGCAGTGAGTGCACTTCTTGTCTGTGTTGTTTGGTTTGCTGGATTTTGCATGTTGACTTTTATTCTAGGCTATCATTGCTGAAGTCTCAACATTTTATGATTCTCCTTTTAAGGTAGTTTGACAGACTACCTCTCGTCAGACTTCAGAGTAACTCTATCCCAGATTTTGGAACCAGATTTTTTTTGTAGAATTTCTCCACAAATTTGTTCGAACTTTCCATCTAGTCTGACAAGAAAAATGTGTACTCGTAATCGTTCGACAGATTTTTGATACACTATTATGTCATTTGGATCCTTCATAACCACTTCATTTCAGTGGTTTAATTTCTGAAATATTTCTGTCAACTCTCTATAATACACAGAGAGTGGCCTTCCATTTTGTTTTGATGCAACGAGAAGACAAGTAACTCATCACTTCCATCATAGAAGGCTTTGGATATATCACTTTAGATTTCATGAGCAGTTGATAAGTGCAGGTAACACTGCACAATCTTAGGAGATCACAAGGACATTAGTAACCACTACTTGACTTTTTGGTTTTCAACATACCATTTTTCGTACCCTTCGTCAGACTCTTTTGGTGGTGATTTCTTTCCACGAATGTAGCCAAGTTTTTCCCTCTCTACAATGTGCATTTCCATGAGTTGGAACCACACATCATAGTTCGATTCAATAAGGGTAATTCCTGCATTGAAAGTTCCATCAGATTGAATAATAATGGGTTTTGACCTTGATGGTTCAACCATTTTTTTACTTTTACTTTTTGACTTTTTTTACTTTGACTTTCTGACTTCGAGTTTTTAACTTTGACTTTCTTGACTCTTTTTTTTTTGAAATAAAAGGAAAGAACAAAGATACAAGACACTTAAAACATTACTCGCAGTCAAACTATCAACAAAGAGTTCATTGGTGCTTCCTCTTGATAGTGGCCAACCGACATTGTTCACTATAGCAAACTGACTTCAGATTGGCGAGGGTCAATTGTTGCAGCAAGATATCTCACTAAAAAAAATGGTAATAGGACAACGATCTGGATTTCTTGGTGATGAGTTGTGACGATTGGTTGATCAGATTTCGTCTTTGCGAGGCCTAGAGCAAACCGTCTATCTGTTTTGACGATCAGTTGTCGAGGACGATCATATTTTGTCTCGTAAGATCGTGCTCAGGTTTTGATGAGGCAGATCATTGATCTCGAAAAAGGTTGGGTTTCGTTGTCGACTTCGAAACTTCGGCAATCAAATTTGGTTAGATTCCTCCTAACTCTAGTGACAACATGCCAAGAAAAAAAAGTCAACAAAAAAGGTTTGTAAAATGGTTAAATTGTGTGTGTTTACGTCTGATTTGTTTGTGTTGATTGGGTGAATCTGGTGATATTGTGATGGCAATTTTATGGTGTGGGTTTGAGGTTTATTTGCTGGTCTAATTTGTTTGTGTTGATTGGGTGAATCTGGTGATATTGAGATGGCAATTTGATGGTGTGGATTTGAGGTTGATTTGGTGGTGTTGAGATGACAAAAATAGTGGCGATTTTGGTTGTGTAGGTTGCTTGGTGGTTGTGTGATTGGTTGAGGTCGTTTTCTCCTTCTCGGATTGATGATGACTGGATGATTACTCGCCGACAATGTTCAGAAAATCAGACCAGACAGTGAACCAGTCAAGGGGACGGTTTGCGGTTGGACCGGACGGTTGGACTAGTTGACATAAACATGACATCGTAAATATTATTTACAAATTATAATAATATATTCATTTTCATTTCCATTCCTCCCACCTGAACAAAACTCTATGACAATACAAGAGAAATGGGAGGCTTCAAATTGACCTTAAAGACTAGGCAAAAATGGATGGTCTAACATTTTAAAGATCTTTTCCATTTTTGCTCTTTGAACTTTTTTCTTCATAACCAATGCCTATTTATTTACCACCTTTATCGCATACAAATACTGATCATCATCTCCACCAATAATCTTAGAGTGGTGAAGTTTGAGAGTTAGGTTATCTGGGGAAGATTTAGAAGTTGGAATTCAAAAGAGAGAAGACTAAAAGTCTAAAACTACTGCTATTTTCACTGCTCATTGAGCTTGAATTTGTTGTTGTATCAAGTATCAATGTTTGATGAGTCTATTACCATTTTACTTCTCTCTTTAGAAGAGAGAGATCAAAAGTCGAATCTAATTGAGAAAAGGAATTTAAGTTGAACTTTTTTTTCTATAATGTATTAAAAATGAATCAGATACCTGAAGTGGTAGGAATGAAAGCAAAAGATTGAAAGTTAGGGATCGACTTTTGTTAATTTAGTTTTAGGTTTAGTGAACCGGTTGGTTGGACCGTGGATTTGTTAGTTTTAGGCCGGTCCAACGCTGTCCAACCGGGTTTAACTCATGAAACCGTTTTTAGCTATGATCGGACCGATTTTCTGGCCGGTTCACGGTTGGACCAGTCCAACTGGTCGGTCCAGTCCGGTTTTCTAAACAGTGCTTGCCGATGAATTTTCCGCAATTGCTCTATGATGAACAATTATGAAGATCATAACACGACTTTAATACCATGTTTGTTTGAAGAATTGAATATTTCAATTCATTATTTTATGCTAAGAGTTACAGGCTTTATATAGGGAGAATATAGCAATGTTCTGGAATCCGGACAGAGTAATGACCCGGTCAGGCGACTGGGTCCCGATCCAGGTGGTTGAACTGGTCTGACCGGCGGGTCAAACTGGAAAAAAAAAATAAAAGCCCAGAATGCTTATAAACTATGTGCTGGGCTGGGAAAGTTAGGTGAGGCAAATTATCGAACAGATAGTGGGCAAGTTTAGGGGAGAAGTAGAAGTAAAGGTGGAGGATCTCTGACGGCCAGGAAACACACAACAAGCACAGCAACACCATTGGCTTAATTAAGTCAAATTATACACAATATATATAACAAATGTTGGTTTGAAGTTCTTAATTTCCGTGGAGATGGAGCTTATATAATTCAAAGTTTAGACTTTAGACAACCAATTTTTTTAACAAAAAAGTTTTTGACTTTAACCAGAAGAGTTAAAGACAACTCTCATCATTCATCAACCTCAATTCATTAACTATTTAAACAAGAGCATGTAGACGGTATAAATTATTCAATTAAATCAAAACGTGGGGTGATGTGCTCACTGCTCATGTTATCTATCCAAACTAAACCAAATTCCCAGCTTCTCCAGCGTTTTCCCCATCAATCAAACACAATTCACACACCAAGACCCACAATCAAACACAAGAAAAAAAAAAACCCAATTCTGGAAACCCAAGAACGTAGAAACCATCAACGACACATACACAACATGC
The DNA here is from genome assembly GCA_009867345.2 of Toxicodendron radicans. Classification (NCBI taxonomy): domain Eukaryota; kingdom Viridiplantae; phylum Streptophyta; class Magnoliopsida; order Sapindales; family Anacardiaceae; genus Toxicodendron; species Toxicodendron radicans. The sequence goes on along the minus strand of WYDK02000026.1, from coordinate 234,982 downwards.
AAACAATAAATCACAATCAAGTAATCACAAAATCACATCAATATCAAAAAGAGAGAAAACAAAAACAAAAACAAAAAGGAAGGAGAAAGAGAAAGAGAAAGAGAGATCTTCCAAAAGCTCTTAAAGTTGGTAATTTGGTCGAACAATGAAGCTCAAAGTCAAAGATCAGAACTTGAATGACGAAGTAGACTATAAACACAGACGGCAGATGGTAGACGAAGACGCAAACGGCAACTATGAAGAGGTTGTTGAAGTTGAAGTTGAATGAAGAGAGAATGGATTAACTTAAAAATGTTGTTGGATATTCGACATTTATTGGATAGGATTTGTTGCCGGTCCGGTTGGACCGGAGGTCTGGAACAGTAAATCCGGTTCAACCACGGTCCATAACGGTCTAATAGCAAATGCCGGTTTAAATATGTATGTGAACCGGGGATGTAAGCGAAACCTTGTCGGACTGGCCGGTTCGGTCCAGTCCGGGTTTCAAAACCTTGGAATATAGTTTACAAAATCTCTTAATTATGTCAATTACAATATATAGACATAATTAAGAATTACAGGATATCAAGAACATTATGAGTATTCTAAAATTGACAAAATAAGGAGATTACAAAATATTCAAGAAATCTCAACATAATAAATTTATACATTTTTTTGTGGTATTTTCATTTTAAGTTTAATTTTAAAGTAATGTATCAATTTTATTTGATATCACTTTATTAAGTATAGTAACCTTTAGGGACCGTTTGGTTCCGGGAATGTTTTATTACCAAAAATATAGGATTACTGAGAAGATAGATTACCTTAAAGATTACTGAGTAATGTTATATTATTATGTTTGGTTAGATTGGTGGTATAAATAATTAATGTGTTTGGTTGGGAGG
>WYDK02000026.1:170603-182869 GCA_009867345.2 Toxicodendron radicans | reverse complement strand
CAAGGCAATTCATTTTATCATAATGAATAACAATTTCTCATTCACCCATTAAATGGTGTTAAACCATATTTTCCAACAGTTGGTATATGTAATCATCTGTCGTTAATCTGAAACCCTTATAAAAAGTATTACGATTCTTAATTTAAACTATTTGAATTAAATTCACTTTGCAGTTGAAGTTGTCTTAAAACTTAACTGTATTTTATCATTACTTCTCATTAATTACCTCAATTTAAAATTTTAAAAATAAAAAATACTGACATTTCTAATGCATCTTGTGCAACTTAATATACAAGACAAACAAATTCAATATTAACTGTATAAGCTTGGAAATGTGATAGATGATAAGGATAATGTTGTGCGTGATTTTTCACAGTAAGTCCGTCTAAGTCGGATACAGGATTTGAAATCGAAAGGTCTCGGCCAGGCTTAATCAGATTGTGCCCGAAAAATAACGACATCACCCAAAATATATGTTCGACCAAGATGAAGCCTGATTTATTCAAAGGTCGGCAAATCCACCAGCACAGTCAACATTTAAGATAAGTCTATCCCCGAAATATCGGGATAAAATCGGATTCAAATCCAAACTGATCGTCAAATCCCCTAAATCTCGGGATATCTTTCCTTTTAAATTAGTAATCTCGGATTTGGCGAGCTTACCTTATAAAGAATTGTATTATAAATACCCCAACTTTAACTTGGAAGGGTAGATCCTGTACGAGATGAGTCACTAACAACTTAATAGACCTGCACATGGACAGTAAGAACGTGAAGTTACAGGAGACACCAGTGTGGTGTCTGCCGTAGGCACTCCGATGCTCAAGTCAGCAAGACTAGAGGTAGTTTAGTGAGGGTTAAGGGCAAGAAAATTTTACCTGAAGGAGGCTAGGGACAAACTAGAGCAAAGCAACTGGAGTATGACTTTGCTAGGACTGAAAGAGGAGGCGGCAAAGCTTAATCGGAACTAGGCTCAATGGCAGGAAAGTGGGAATTCTTGGGAGCAAGAATTTAGGAGCTATTGGAAGTAGGTGATTTCTGCCCTCCTCCTGAGGGGAACGACCTTTGTTTATATAGTGAATTCAATGTATTAGAATCATGTTGGGACTCTGAATCCTTTTTAGGAGAGGAATCCAGATTTTAGGAAGGAAATCCTTGGGACTTACTTTTATCTGATCAAAATTCCACTTCATGTGAGATTCGGAATCTCGCATGAATTAGGAATTAAATAGGATCTTGACTCCTATTTTAGGATATGTATGGATTATCAGGCTTGGACCCGGTTTGGCTCAATAAGTTGGAGGGCCCAACTTCTGGACTGATTAATCCATAAGGTGGATTAAAAGGTGTACCCAATTAGAATTGGGTTAAGGCATTGGGCCGTGAAACACTAATTTCGTTGTTAGGCCTCGTCAGACCTAATACGACTTTTGGTCCATACAATTCGTTTATATGTAACAGACGGGCTTGTTTTCTTTAAAAAGTAAATTAACGATTTGGTTTCATTAGCTTCCTTGGAGTTTAGGGGAGATGAAAAAGGGAGGAGGGAAGTAGAGAAAAGAGCAGCTTGTTCTGGACCTTCTTGTTGGGGATGATGTTCGAAATCGAAATATAAATGGAAGGGCAGTCTGGTAATAATATCTTTTACATAACAGTGTTAATTTAAGGGTGATTGAGAACATGTCGTTTAGCTCATCCCACCATAGGCTTTCACATATCAAAAGAACATAATAATATTTAATTCTTAGAATAAATCCACAAATCCTTCTTATTCCAATTTTGTCGCTTCATTTTCTTCTTCTCTCTTCTCTCAACACTCCACCGTCTCCCTCTCCCCCACGACCTTCTCTTCAGGTACCCGGTAACTCTCCTTTTCAATAGCTTATTATTCTTTGTATTTGTTTGCTGGGTTTTGGTTGAAATTTTGTTCTATACTTCTATATTAATATAATCCTGATTCATTGCTTGTAACCATTCAATTTTACTGATTCATGAATTATAATTTTTTTCTGTTTTATTTTTTTTTTTCTGGGTATGAGTGACATATGACATCTAGAGTAAGGACTTTTTTTTTTTAAAAAAAATTCCTTTTTGTGGGAGCTGAAATGATTTAAGGTTTTGTTGTTGTTGAATGCTGGTTGTGCTAATGGAGAGCCACAAGTATAGTGTGTTTTGGACTTGAGAGTGCTTTGGGAATTGTCAGAAGGGATTTTAAACGTTCAAAAGCAGCTTTGTGTTAATTTTGTGGAGCTGGTTTTGAAAGTGATTTTGAAGGAAGTGTTTTTTTAGTAGAAGTGCTTTTCATAAAAGCACTTGAGTGTACTTTTCTGAAAATGGGTATTTTGTGTTAAGTCTTGTTTTGGCCTCAAAGTTAAGGATTCCAATTCACACTGTTGTTGTTTCTTTGATAGTCATGATCTGATTTATTTATTTTTTGATCGCATTTTTCCACTTAATAATTTGTTTTATTTGTGGAGAAACTATTGAGGTTAGTCTGTTGAGGTTTACAGCCTTCCTTTCATCCTAAACTCTCAATACTTCTTGGGATTCATCAGTTCAGTCTTATAACCTTTCAGACCTTGTCCCATTAGTTTTTCATCTAACCACAACTTCAACCCAATATCAACTAGCAAGAAAAAAGTCTGAATCAATGAACAACTCGCCTTCTTCTCCCATCAGTTTTGGTAATAGGAGTCTTCATTAGAATGTCATCGCTAGACCTTGTGACGTAGCGGAAGAGTTGTAGGGCAGTTAGATCTCAACAATTAGGGTTAGAATAGGGTGATTGTGGTTGGAACAATAGAAAATAATTAGGTTTAATGAAAACCTTAGAATTAAAATTCTGAATTAAAGAAAATAATACAATAGCAAACTGACTATGTTGTCCTATTTATACTAGTTTGGACAAATCCTATTTCTAGACTGAAAACTATTCCTAATATTTTATTAAATAGGAATCTTAAATAAAGAACGAAAACTGAGAAAAACTGAAATCCTTTTCTAATTTAACTGAAATCCTAATTTAACTTGGATGCTCTTGCATCATTCTCCCCGGGTCAGAAAAGAACTCGGCTCCGACAAGTAAGCCTTGACATATTCCTCAAATATTGCTGGATCAACTCGCTTCAGCTCTTCTTCAGAAATCCACATGCTTTCACTTGCTGGTTTACCAAGCCACTTTACCAAGAATCGTCTATATAGGTTGCCTCGTCTAGATCGAACTTCCTTGACATCTAACACTTCTTCAATAACATCAGCCTGTACAACTGGTAGCTGCTGAATTTGAGCTTCGATGGAAGACGGAACGCCATCGAATCCATAAAAAGGAAAAAAAGTCTGAAACATTAAAGACCGGACTAATTTGCAACTTAGGTGGAAGTTCAATTAAGTAGGCATTTGAACTGATTTTCCTCAACACCTTACAAGATCCAAACTTCCTAGATTTCAGCTTGTGGTAAGTTCCTTTAGGAAATTGTTCTCATCTCAAATGCACAAGACCTTGATCACCTTCTTCAAATTCCTGCCTACGGCGATGCTGTTTGGCAGTAAAAGAGTATGCTACATTGCTGGCCTTTAGAGCAGCTTTCACCTCTTCATGAATTTTCCGAATGTGATCAGCAAATGTTTCCCCTTCATCACTTACTCTAGCTTCTTGTGGCAAAGGTACCAAGTCCAGCACATGTTGAGGCGTCAACCCATAAGCAGCCTCAAAAGGTGTCTCCTTTGTGCTTCTATTGACAGAATTGTTATAGGCAAATTCAGCTTGAGGTATGACTAAATCCCAAGTCTTTGCGTTGTTTCCAACAAGGCATCTTAATAGATTTCCCAAACTAAGATTCACATCTTCCATTTGACCATCTGTTTGTGGATGGCAGGTACTAGAATACTTCAATTCTGTCTCAAATTTCCTCCATAAAGTCCTCCAAAAGTGCCCCATAAACTTTACATCTCTATCAGAAACAATAAAAGTTGGAACACCATGTAGTCTCACAACCTCTCGAAAGAATAATTCAGCAATATGAGTTGCGTTAGAGGTTTTAGAACATGGAATAAAGTCTGTCATTTTTTAGAAACGATCTACCACAACAAAGATAGAATCAAATCCTTTTGCTGCCTTTGGAAGTCCCAAAACAATTTCCATACTCAAATGAATCCACAGGCCATTCGGTTCAGGTATAGGAATATATAGTCCTGTGTTTTGAGCAATTCCTTTGCCAAATAAACAAGCTGGACATCTCTTCACCAATTTCTCCACATCTCTTTGCACACTTGACATAGCGGAAGAGTTGTAGGGCAGTTAGATCTCAACAATTAGGTTTAGAATAGAGGTGATTGTGGTTGGAACAATAGAAAATAATTAGGTTTAATGAAAACTTTAGAATTAGAGAAAAGAATACAATAGCAAACTGACTATGTTGTCCTATTTATACTAGTTAGGACAAATCCTAATTCTAGACTGAAAACTATTTCTAATATTTTATTAAATAGGAATCCTAAATAAAGAAGGAAAACTGAGAAAAAACTGAAATACTTTCCAAATTTAACTGAAATCCTAATTTAACTTGGATGCTCCTGGACCACCTCGACTATTGAGGCTCTATTGATGATCAATTCAATACATTAATTGGTCAATTTAGTTATATCATTTTTTATTTTTTATTTTTTTTCTTCAACTGGACATGCAACTCCTATAGAGCATCTAGCATTAAGTGTAGTCATTGCAATTCCAATTCTTGGATCTTCTCTAATGGGATATGGATCAGTAAGCTTGATTTATGGCTGTATTTTGTTATTTGATTTTTTAAGGACTACGGGGCATTCCAATGTTGAAATTATTTTGCATGAATTGTTCGATTCCTTACCGATTCTTCGATATCGTCTCTATACCCCTACGTAAGTATTTTCATTCGCACAGTCAAGTACCATGGATTAATGAATTAGAAAGGTTCTAAGTTTTATATATCTTACAATTTTATTCATCTAAATTTAGTTAAGTTTCTAAATATGCAATGAATTGAGTTGATCATTATTGGCCTCAATTGTTTTTATGAAACAATTTGTAATAGAATGACGAGAAGAGAATTCGTGCTTGAGTAACTTCTTGTACCTTCTTTATGGTGAGGATTTCAACACGTCTTCATTAGATGTCTTCACTAGACCTCGTGTCTTTAGATTCAAGCAAATTATTTATTGGGTTTGTTGAAGAGAAAAACTTTATTCACAGCTTTGATTTCTAGATTCTTCATTGATTTTTTTAGCATCTTTATATTTCTTAGAAAATGAGCTTTATTAGTCGAGGGTTATAAATAGAATTTCTCATACGAGAAAAAGAGAAGATATCAAATGGAGATTTGATACCCCATTAACTGTTGAACAAGCTCTTTATTAAAAAAAAAATACCAAGGCTTTTTTGGTTTTAAATTCAGATGTTAATTTTTATAAATTTCTCAAAATTTAAAAGAAAGATGCTGTGTACATCTTTCTTTATAGAAGTCCTAATGGTATTTTGGTCCTTTAACAGTCAAATTCTTTTTCAAGAAGTCCTAGTGGTATTTTGGTCAGTTGACTGTCATGAATTCTTTTTCAATAAACCTTAATGGTATTTGAGTCCTTTGACAGTCAGAATTAGAGTCCAAATGTTTTAGCTTAAGAGGTTTTTTTTTTCTTACTGTGTCTCTCAGGTGTGTGCTGTGTGGTGAATTGGGGATTTGGGGGCAGAATGTTTTTGAGGTATTTTTCAACCAAGCCAAAGCCGAAGATGAAGCCAATAGAGCTTAAAATGCCGCCGGAGCAAACTGAGACCATCACAAGGGTTATATTCAACATAGTCAAGGAACACGGTCCTCTCACTGTTGCTGAGACTTGGGAACGCGTCAAGGTCTGTGAGAGTGTAATCAAACTGTGGTGATTTTAAATGTGCTTCTTAAAAGCATAACATTTGCTTAAACTTTTCAGGAAGTTGGATTGAGAGGATTGACAGGCAAAAGCCACATGAAAATAGTGTTGAGATGGATGAGGGAGAGGCAGAAGCTCAGGTTGATATGCAATCATATAGGGCCGCACAAGCAATTTCTGTACACAACTTGGTTCACAAAATCAAACAACACCAAGCAGGCAAAACCAGTGAGTCACTCTTCACAATCTCAACCGAAGCTGCCTTGACCATTTCAGAGCTAATAAAAATACATGCCATATTGCCAGTCTAAAGGTGCTTTCTCTGACTGTAGTTTAACGTTTTCTATGCTTTGTTTTTTATTCTCATGTTTGGCTCAATAGTCAATACTAACGTGCATAGGATCTCTACACTAAATAGATGAAAGGAATTTTATTAGTTAAAGTATAATTTTTTCATGAAATGATAGAAAACGGATACAAGTTTCAAATTATTCAATTTATGGACGTTTAATGGTGATTTACTTTATAACGGAAAACAAGCAAAATGACGTAGATACCCTTGCATGTTTATTTTTTATTAGTACATTTATAAAATAAATAAAAAACTCCAAAAATTAAAAAAGTATATAAATATACTTCAAAAAAAAAAAAAGAATAGCTAAACAAACTTGTACATTTTGATCACATGTATTTTTCATTCTCTATTATATCAATAATAATTAGAAATTTTTTGTCCACATATGTAGAGATATTAAAATAATTTAGCGATAAATATAAAGTTTTTTGCCTTTTAGTGCATTACTAACATCAGAATTATAGGTTTGGGTTTTAAGAAAATTGAAGTTTCTACCAATGTTTTTATACTCAGACCTGACCTTGACCCAATCAAGGGGGCCAGTCTTCGGGTCGGGTGGTTAGACCGATGTGTCAGACTGATGATATCATGCTGACGTTAGTATGATGTAATAAACTTTTAAAACTCTAATAATTAATAAATCTCTAAAATAAATCCATTCAAATTCAAAATTGAGATTGAAAATTTGAAATTGCATTTTAGTAAACTAGTTTAGCAACCGGTTCTCTCACCCAGCAGTTGAACCACGTTTCGATGTTGTTTCCATCGGTTCAACTCCGAATCAATCCGACCCAATGGCTAAAACAGAATAGGGGTCGGTTTCCGATCGGTCCGATCCGGGTTTTAAAAACCATGGTTTCTACAGGAGAAAATGATTGTTTAACAATATACAATATTAAAATAAATTACCAAAATATTGTAAAGTGATAAATTCCACTTCCACAGATTAAGTAAGAAGCTATAATTGGTTCATATGCATCAAATGTAGATTTCTGTTAGTGTTCTTGTAGCTTCAAATTATGTTAGTGTTCTTGTAGCTTCAAATTATGAAGGCAGGGCAAGGCTTCAAGGAGTAAAGCCTAATATCAATTATGCTATTTGTTGATGCAAAAATATGCACCAACTAGAGTGAACCGATTGACCGTGATCAGAATCGGAACGGGTGTGTGCGTGATTAAATATAATCAACAATGAGTAGTAAAGATGCAGAAAATAAATAATAAGACAATTTTTAAAGTGGTTCGGCCTTGATTTCTAGTGCCTACGTCCACTATATGCTCTTATTGAATGAATTTTTGAAACCCCTCTCATAGTAAAGTGGGATATTTATACTATTTTCTATATAAGGTAAACCCGTTAAATCCGGGATTACAAATTTGAAAGGAAATATATCCCGAGATTTGGGGGATTTGGTGATCAGCTCGGATTTGAATCCGAGTTTATCTCGATATTTTGGGGATAATGCTTATCTTCAATGCTGACTGTGTTTTCCAGCCAGCTCACTCATTTGTATAGCTCGCTAATTTGCCGACCTCTGAATGAATTGGAACTCTTCCAGACACAGTCTGATTCAACCCACTCGAGACCTTTCGACTTCAAATCCTGTACCCAACTCAGGCGGACTTATTGTGAAAAATCACACACAACACTTCTATATGTCAATATGGAAATAAGAAACTACCTATGGGTAGCTTGATGGTAAAAGAGTAAAGGAGGAAACATTTCCTCCTAAAGTCAAGTCTCTGTAGACACTAATATGAGTGGTCACTGAGGAACTAACCCGGTGGCTAACTTCAAGGGCTCGGAGGATTAGGTGAGGTGTCGCAAACTGACCTGGACACCCCCGATCATAAAAAATTGCTAAATACAATTTAAAAAAAAAAAAAACATAATTAGAGTTTGATACATACAATTTCATGGCTATGTAAAGGTACATTCATCTTCAAAAGCACCACTGGTAGAAAAAAATGAAAAGAGAAAAGAGTAAGAGGACATTAAATACTTAAACTGGTTATAAAAGGCTCTAGTAATAAGAAAATCCAAAAAATTATAGAAAAGCAGAGACGTTGTCAGGAGTATCAAACCTTTCCCATGAAACGTATATATCAGCTTCGAGTAGATTCCAAATGTCAGGTCAAAAATCTGAAGTGAACAAACTAAAAAAGTAATTGAATAAATTAAAGAAATGCTCATTTATGTAATTACTCCTTTGGCTAATTAAAATCAAGATTTTTTTTTTTCAAAAAGTCAGTATTAGAAGATATTGACATGACATTTTATGTAGATGACTGCAAAAGTGGAAGAATAAAAAGAAAATAATCACAGGGGTAAGATAAGTACCATCCAGTTAACTACAAATTTCAAAAACTTTTGCCCCCACCATACAGTCCATGCTCTGCATTACAAAGGTCAGAAATCAGTAACGATATAGCAAACGACAATTATTTACTCAAGAAATAAGAAAAGTTGATTGATAAATTTGTGGACAAGTTTCAACCTGATGATGAAGAATTGGCCTCTGCATAACGACTGTAATCAGTTATTCTTGGTATAACCTCCCACCGAAGATTTCTCCAATCCGGGTCCTGTTCTTCAATGGGTTTAATTATCAGGTTTTGGAGAGAGGGGAGAAATTTTATAGCTTGTTCTACTTGATCAGTAAGTCTTGGACATGACAAAATTTTCAAATCCACTAAAGAAGTGAGCTTTTGCATCATTTCCACCGATAGAGATTCTATATCGGGAATTTTGAACATATGCATAGACTTTAAATTGGAGAGAGTTGAAGAAACTCTATTCATCAACATCATCGTCTGCTGCAGTGGCTTTGAACTCGTCTCGCTCAACTTTAGTTCTTCTAGACATGGATACGGCGGCATAAACGTCAAGTTGGGGCAAGTTTGGATATCTAACTTGGAAAGACAAGCAAATGAAGGCAACTCTGCTCCATTATCAGCATCTCTCCTCCACCATCCCTCTAATTTAGGACAATGATAGATTGACAGGTCCTTAAGTGATCGGAAGAATGTTGAATAACTAGTACTTGCTTTCTCCGAAATGTATTCCACATTATCTAGATATGCCAGAGACAAACTCTTCAAATGATGTAATTGATCCAACGGTGGGATACGTTGGCATCTCCTACATTCTTTTATGCTAATTGAGGTTAGCTCTGTGAGATAAGATAGCCAATTACATAGCTTAACACCTGTAAATAAACTTATATTAATTTTTTTAAGATTTGGGTGTGGCTTTAGAGCCTCTACCACAACTTCATCAGTCTTTTGAACCTCTCCATTAGCACTTCTCCCCCAATCCAATATGAGAGACCAAAGATATTGCTTCCTTTCCAAGTTGGCCAGCTTTCCATTTTCCTCCTGTTTCAAATTTTTAATCTTTAATTTTCCTCTTAAGTTGTTTAACCCCTTTAATTCTTCTATCCCACTGTGTTTGCTATTTCTTTGACTTACCACAAATAGTGATAGAGTCTGAAGATTAGTCAGACATCCTAGTCCGTATGGCATTCCACACAAAGAATCACATTTTTTATTTATAAGATGCCTCAGGTTAATCAATTTTCTAGTATCTCTTGGTAGTTCCTTAAGCTTGTCGCAATGAGAGAGGTCTAATGTTTCCAAATTCCATAATCTCGATATCGAATCAGAAAGTTTTTCAATTCGCATATGAGAAAAATTAAGATATCGTAAGTGCCCAAATTCACTAAATAAACTCTTTAGCTTACCATTTGAATGCAACAACTTCTGAAACTTTAATTGTCCAAAATCTAATGCTCGCAAGTATCTATAACTTGAAAAAATTTCATAACCACCATCCAAGTCAAATCCCCAATTTGATCGATAAAATAAAAGTAAACTTCTTATATTTTTGGCACTATATAATGCATTTGGAAATTTCCATGATTTTTTTACATCCCCACAATCAAGTGATACATGACGACATTTAACATCAACACTTTCAACCGTGTTTATAGCAGTGAAGGTGCATTCAGTTCCTGCAACTAATTTTGCTAGGTCACGCATAAGATCATGCATCTTACATGCAACTACATTGCCCCACTCATCATATTGTGGGTCTTGGAAAAATGACCTCAAAAGTAAAGTGGTAAAATACTTATTACCAACTTCTTCAATACATTCATTCTTATCTAATGCTTGAAGAAACCCTTGTGCCATCCAAAGATAAATCAACTTTTGCTTCTTAATCTTATAATCTTTGGGAAACAATGCACAATAAGCGAAACATTGTTTCAAATGTGAGGGGAGATGATCATAACTAAGCTTGAGTAATGGTAAAATATCACTTTCTTTTTCAATCACCTTTGACATTTCATTATCCTTGAAATGCAACCAATCAGCTTTCTCAGTAATGCCATAAAGTAAGAGTCCTATTGTCACTATAACAAGAGGAACTCCTCCACACTTTGCCACAATCTCCTTTCCAAACTCCTCGAGTAGTTTTGAATCTTCTGGCTTTATCCCATCTGCAAAGGCTATCTGCCTAAACAAAGACCAAGACTTGTTTTCATCTAGCTCTTTCAAGGGATAGACATAAGATTTAAGTGTGCTAGTAATCCTAGCAACCTTCTCACTTCGTGTAGTTACCAATATCTTACTTCCTCTTTCACCATCCATTAACAAATTTTTTAATTTGTCCCACATAATGGGATTTTCATTCCATATATCATCCAAAACAAGTAAATATTTTTTCCCATTAATTATTTCTTTGCGTAGGCGATCTTGCAATTGATCTATTTCAAGTCCTTCAGGTTTCCTACCCGTTGCAGATTTTATGATATTTTCCACAATTATTTTCTCATTGAAGTTATTAGATACACACACCCACATCTTTAATTGAAAATAGTTTATAATATGCTCATCATTGTATACAAGTTGAGCAAGTGCAGTCTTTCCTAATCCTCCAAATCCAAATATGGAGATGACTGAAACATTCTCATTTATGTCTGAGTCCAATAGAAGTTGTATAACTTTTTTTTTATCATCATCTCTTCCTATAACCTTTTCTGCACGTACAAAAGAGTGTGTTTCCCTTTCCCTTTCCCTTTCCCTTTCTATATCCATGATGCTTTTTTCACCAGGACTCTTAGTAAGTTGGAACTTCTTATCATTTCCAATCACATCTAGTTTCTCCCTAACAGTCTTAATCTTATGAGCTATATTAAGACTATAAATAATCTGATTAGATTTGGAGAAAAAGATGCATACCTCCATTGCCATTTTATTTCCAGTCATTGCCTCTCGCCGTTGAAGGTAAGTAGAGAAATCGTCTAGCAAGTCATCAGCTTCATAAAATGCATCTTTGAGCCTTTGAATCCAATCTGTCACCGCATCGTTCTTTCTGCTGTGCTGCTCCTCAGCATCGAGAAGTACAAGTCTGATAGTTTTGACAGTGGTACTAAGTTTTTGAATCTCATCTTTAACACCCCATGCCAATATGCCTTCTCGGATAACCAAGGACCCCAACATTTTGAAGATTTTCCCTGCAATGCCAAATACAATTACTTCTGCCATTTGTTCTTGGTTTCGGTAATAAAAATTGATTTTAAGAGGGTGTAGTTAAAAGGGCCATGTTACTCATATTTATAGACAGAAGTTATTACATTCTTGATCAACACAAAAATTTAAAATAAGAAAATGATACTTGACTTAATGATATGGAGATTAATCCCAATTAAGCTATAAGAAAAGTAATATATACTTGGCGTAATGAAATGAAAGAAAAAGAAAAGCAACTATCAGCATAAGATCTTGCTTTGGTAATAATCAAACATTAATACATATTTAAGTTTAACATATTAGCACCCATTTATCTTATACAATTATTTACTCAAAAGCAAAAAAAAAAACCATTTTCACTAGAATAATGAGATTGCCTTCAATTTTAGCCCATTTGGTGGTTAAATTTTTATAAGAATTAAGTTATTACAAAATAAGTTTAAAACTTACTTTTTATTGTTTTTTTCAAAAAACTTTGTAGA
>WYDK02000026.1:154249-170503 GCA_009867345.2 Toxicodendron radicans | reverse complement strand
AATTTAAATATAGTTTCTTTAATTACTAAATTGTCTAGTTATGTTTTAATCTTTACATTTTCACCCTTTTTCAAATTATAAATATGTCACATCACATTATTAAGTTTAAAAAAAAAAAACAAAAACATTTGAGGGTTACTTTCTTAATTCCAAAGTTCCCAAAGTTCATAGGTCATAGACAGTTAAATTTCCTCCCGTGTTCCATCACCTGATTTCCTGAAAATAATATTTTCAATACATCGCGACACACCAATCATTTTTTCTCCCTTCAAATCGTTGGAGTTGACTATTACTAATACTAGTAATCAATCTGGAAAATTGAAGCAATGATTGTTTGAAAGAATTCTAGGGTTTTGCATTATTTGAAACAATGAGCAGCAACAGCAACAACAATAACAACAGCAAGAATCAAGATCTGGGCTTGTTCTTTCTAGAGCAGGCTCGGTCTTCAAGTTTGATGGGCATTGAGGAGGAGGACGAGGAGGCACCGACGGAGCTTAACACAATCAACAGTTCGGGAGGGTTCCTTGTGGTTTCCCCCGACAAGTTATCGGTTAAGTATACCAACGTCAACCTTCACGGCCACGATGTTGGCGTGGTCCAAGCTAACAAGCCTGCGCCCGTTAAGCGCCTTGTCTACTACTTCGAGATTTTTGTAAAGGACGCTGGTGCCAAGGGCCAGATTGCAATTGGCTTTACTAATGACTCTTTCAAGATGTGCAGGCAACCCGGGTAACTCTGACTTCTTATTTGGACTGTCTCTTGAATTCTGATAGCAAACTTGATAAAACAATTATGAACATCATATAATTTGTTTTTGCACCATGGTTGGGTATGTCTGATGGGGCTTCTTTTGTGTTATGAGTTCCCAACTGGGTATTGTGTTTTAAGGTTGTGGTTGACAGTTTTATGGGGATGGATCTACTAAAAGTTTCTTTAAAGAAAAATAAAATAATAATAAAAGAATTGGAGTTTATAGAACACCCTCGGTTTAAATTTGTGAATTAACTGTTAACTCATTAAGATTGACTACTGAAGTATAAGATGAGTTAGAGACCAACTTAAGGTTTCATGCTGTGGCATTATTTATTTAACAAGACAGACAGAGGTTCTAGCTAAGTTGATTGAGCTTCTGCTGAAATCCTATGTCCGTATACTTTAATTTTGGACTCTTTTTTTGCTTTTAACAATAAAAATGAGATTGTTGATGATTGTTTGTGGCATCATTCCTAGGGAGAGGTTTTCTGCCCACTTTTTGTTACTTGTGTATCTTGGCTAAGCTGAAAACAGATGCTTGTTGATCGGAGAGGGAATTTTGGTGGGAAGAGAGGTGATGGAGACAAGTGGTGGCCACCTTTAAACGTTTGCCAGAGGCATAGTAGAAAAAAAAAGCCTGAATTACTCATTGTGTTTCAAATATAGACCAAAATTTTCCAACAGCTAATTAGTATGCCTAGAAGACAATAAATTGGTTAAAAAGTATTTGTTTTTTCAAGAGTCTTAAATGTGAAATCCATAATTTGCTGTTTAGTTTTTTATTTTGTTCAATGGTCACTGTTAGTTTTAAGTTTTACTGTCTTCTAGGAGTCAATTTAGCTATTTTTTAGCTCGTTATGTTGTTTGTATGCTATTTTGTGAAGTATGAATGAATGGGTAAATAGAAACTGCAACTTAATTTTAGTTTCTGGTGATGCAATTTGACTTGGATGTGATGTTAATGCTCCATCTTATCTTCTTTTCCTCTTTAACCTTAAAAATCCTTAGCAATTGTTCACTGCACTTAATACATCCCATAAAACATTGTTACTTCAAACTCAGAAATCTATCTAAATCATTGGTTCTGCCACTTAGTTCTTGCCCTTAACCATAAGCCATCTAAGGTACCAAAGCAAATTGACAACAGCCCTTCCCTTTTTCATTTTACATCAATGAACCTTTAGGACCAAAAGAGAGAGCATGTGGATTGAAGTTTTTAAGCTTTTTGTATCATATGATGTTTATGGATTGAGAGGAATAGCCTCAATTTTGATGTGTTTAAGCTTTTATATTGATAAAAAAGTTCCTACTTGAGATAGCTTCAGAGTTTTAGATTCACTCTCCAACAAAGTGTCTTATTTACTCTTATATCATGGCATAAAACCAATCAGTATCAATAATGTATTCACTAAAAGTCAGAAGATCAAAAGGCCCCCCCAAAGATTCATGTAAATCCAATAAAATATGAATTTGTAACTTTTATTCACTTTCATTATTATAAAAAGAAAGCACTGTCACGTGTGAAACAATTCTTCACCATTCTCACTATGAAACACAAACCATTCTCCTTAAAAGTCACACACCACTCTACACACATCATACTGCCATCTGGATCATAAAAAAATTCCATACTACACACATACCTTCATCTTAATTACAATCAGACATCATTGTAAACACATAAGACTTCCATCTGAATCACATACACTAGACACAATCTTGTAACTAAAATGCTTTGAAATGATAAGTCATCAAATATGCAATTTCACAGAAAGAAACATATATTCTCATGGAAAGTGTACAAACCATATACCTAATTTTTGTATATATATCTTTATCTATTCTCATAATCAACCCATATCCAAAGAAAGGATAACAAGAATAGAAACTTGTTTCTTATAGTAAACCTAATAGCAATATGAGAACTAAAAACATACACACACTTATAGTATACCCATTATTGTTTCAAAGTATATTATACCCATTCTCATAGAGTACCCAGATTGAAAGATAAAAAAAGAAAAATCATGACAGATAAAAGCTACTTTTCATTATAAACCAATAGTAATATTGAAATTCACCTACGCAACTACTTTCATATTAAACAAAAGGTCCCTATTTCTATTAAGGACATTTAAAGAAATATACAGAAAACCCTGATAAATGATTAAATAACAAACACACTTTTCATGCCAAGGTAGCAAGGTGACCAATGAAGGATAATTCACTCTAGTTTAATCCCCTTCCCCCCTCTTCTCCCTCCTTATCACAAATAGAAAATAAAAACTATCCAAAAGGAAACCCATGGAAAACTCACCCCGTTCTTTATTGCTTTCCTCAAGCAATTCGTCTATTTATACGCAACACCAGGTTGATATGTACTCACAAAAGTGGAACAAGAGCTCATGGTCACTAGAAGGTTTTCTAATAGGGGTTTGTTTTTGCTTGTAAATAAATCACAAAGGTGAGAGTTTTACATTCTGATGGTTGTCTTTTTTGTTTTCGTCGATGAGAAAGAATGGGTGTGATCAGGATCAACTGTTTTTCAGGATTAGCAGTCTGTAATTTATGAAATCACAGTGTTGATTTCTTTACGCCAAACCTCAAGGGGTCAATGCAATTACCTTGTTATCTTATTTTAATTATTTTTATTCTTTTATAGAGGATGGATTAAGGGGGGAAGACATCTTTCTTATTCATTTTAATAGCTTAAGGAGTTAAAATGGAATTTACTTGAATTATTCTCCACTGTAATTTAAGCTATTGCAAAAGTTGGACAGTTTTATTTTCTCATTTTTAGCTTCAAGTCTTAAGAGATAATGTGCTTGATATACCCAGTACTTCGTTAGCAAGATTTTTATTGTTTCTCATTTAAGGAAAAAAAATCTCTGGCTTTTAGTGTTAACTGTAGTGGTTGGTTGTGCTCCATTATTTTGCAAGTATATTCATGAACCACACTGCAGTTGGACAAGTACATTCATTTAATTACTGTTATGGAACTAACATGGATGTGTTATTATGAAGTATTCTTATTTTAATTGATTGGTATTATTGAGCCTGGAGAACTAATTAAACTTCTTCCATGGAACTATTAAATTAATATCATCTTATAAGAAAAAAGTTATGATTTATATCTTTAACCTTTTTGCCTTGCTTATCCCTTTTGAAGGTGGGAAGCCAACAGTTGTGGTTATCATGGGGATGATGGATTGCTTTATCGTGGGCAAGGAAAGGGAGAGACTTTTGGCCCAACCTTTACGTCTAATGATACTGTTGGTGGTGGTATTAACTATGGTTCTCAGGAATTTTTTTTCACGTAAGGAAGCTGTATTAACTATGCTTTAGTTGGCTATGATGTTTTAAATTACTTCTAGTGATCGTCATCATTGCATGTCCCTTTTTTTGATGCCAGTAAAAATGGAGCTTTAGTAGGAACAGTGTACAAGGAGATGAAGGGTCCGTTGTTTCCAACAATTGCAGTTCACAGCCAAAACGAGGAGTATGTGATACTCTCTTTTAAGTATTTGTATTTTTGCTACTTTTTTATCTATTTGAAGTAATATTTGGTGCAAGATTTACAATGAAAATATCATTTATCTGTAAAATTATTCTACTAGCTGACTTAGTTCGCATGGTGTCGTTTTATTTTGCTTTCTTTTTTGAAAACCCTATGTTGATCCATAGTAGTTGTTTTGCCTTTAGACACTAGTCTAATCACCTACTTGTTTATTGGGTAATTTTTGCCAAGGCTAAATTTCATTGTCCTCACTTAAAATTTGAGTAAGAGTACACACTAGCTTCATTTGTTTAGAAATTTTTCTGGAGCCAAACTTGAATTTGATGTAAATAATTTATAGAAACCTCCCCCCACTAGAGAGGTCTTTTGTTTATTTTCTAAATTAGATGGTTTTTCTAGTACTTAGGTCATACCATAAAAGAAGTAAAGTGAATAAATTAAAATAGTTAGGAGAGGTTGCTGTCTGTGGTGTCCAAGGCCCATTGAGATCTAAAATTGATGAGTATTCAATCAATGATAAAGTTAGTTAAATTTCTATTTGTTATTAATTTTTTTTTAAAAATGAAATTTACCAAAAAAGAAAATCCAGTCATTTGAGTTTTAGTGGGAAAATTTATGGAAAAAAAAAATGACAATATTTTATGTCTTTTCATAGTACTTGACCTTTTTTTTTGTTCCCTATGTTCTTTTGAATTTTTATATTTGTTTTCGTCAATTGGATAGTGTAGAAGTTCAACTGTGCACTTCTATGCTGATGCATAATTAATTATAATGAAAATTTTGCATCTTGTGGCATCAGTGTTTCATAATTTTGCAATGCTCATGATCACATTGCAAGTAGAAGTATTTTTGTGAAAGACACTATGAACGATCTCTCATTAGAGTTCTTAGTCATGGGATTTACGCATCACCTATATGTCATACCTAGATGACAAATCAAGTAAATAAACTTTAATAAAGTAAAGATAAGGTTACTTTATGAAGAAATTTGTAAGCATAATGACTTCATTGAGTAAAAAATGAGTCAAAACTTGGACCAAGAATTTAGAATTGAAGTAAAGGTCCACCCACCCCCCCACCCCCTTCGAGTTTGATGAAGATTGTAGAGTTAGATTGCTTCCTGTTGAAGATATACTTTGATTGTGTTTTAGGGGTCATTCTAGTATGGCTTGCTTGATGATCTTGGTAATGCAGTCTTTAAGACCTCTAAACTAATACTGAAAGCAAAGTTCCAATCAAGATCAAAATTTTGGCATGGTCTTTGGCTCATAGAAAGGTCGACACCAATGATATCATTCAAATGAGGAAATGTATATCCGGTTTTTCTCCTTGATGGTGTATCATGAGCAAAATAGATGCTAAAACCGTACATCACCTATTCTTACATTGCCAACCTCTTTGCACCCTTGACCAGCTCTAGGCTTTCAACCATAGTTGGGTATTGCTTTCCTCTTGCTATTCCATTTTTATTGAAAAGATTATGGCTTTTAGAGGGAACAAGAAAGCAAAAGTATTGTGGGAATTTTCTGTTTTGATGGTTGAAGCTCATTGGAAATTGAGGAAGTCAACCACAGACTTTGTCAACCATAATATAGTGGATAGCACTAAACTATCATGTATCCATTGAGGGGTTGAAGAGGCCAGACCTGAGTCCTTTCCTATTTGTTGCAAGCAATATGTCAAAGGGTGCACGAAATGTTGTACATCCAATAAAAACGTTATGAAGGCCAAAGATGGTGAACAGCACAAAAGTACAACAAAAGGAACAAATATAAAATCCAAATTGTAGTTTTGGGTCAGAGAAAATCTTTAGGTAAAGTACAAGAAATTGATAGAGTAGAATTCAGGAAATTGATAAAGTGGACAGAGAAGGGTTGACAAAGGAGAGCTTTTATACTTGAGGGAGACAAGCTAAATTATACTAGAGGAGTTAATTCTTTAGAAAAGTGATTCCATATAAAATTATTTTATGAGATTAAATGAAAAAGATAGTAAGGAGAAATAGACTTCCTGGAAAATTTAATAATTTCTTTATAGGAAATGTCATGTACCAAAAAAAATTCATTAAATGCCCTAATAAGATATAAATGTCTTTCCAGTAGATTAATAAGGATCTTTTATAATCAGGTAATGTAATTATCACTTCTGAAAGCTTTTACTAAACACTATTTAAATCAAAATTATGGAATAACTTCCAACTTTTCAAAGTCAATCTTAGTCGGGCCTGAAGCAGTTTGGATTTTGATAAGAAGTTACTATATGCATTACCAACTGAATGATACGGCCCCTTCTCTGTTCCCAAGCACTTGTGAAGTGTGAATAAGAATCTAACCAATCTACAGTGGATGGGATTATTTTCTTTACTCTTGTCCTGTTTGAGGGGGGTATTTTTGAGAAATTACAGTCTCCTTGTTCATGTGTAGCTAAATAAAGATTGTTTAGTATCCAATTCTGTGGACTTGTTGGGTCTTATTACCTGTCCTTATTATAGTAATCACATTTACTATTTATTATTTGAGGTCTTGGTTATTCAATTTATGTGTCTGATTTGAATCCTGCAGGGTACATGTCAACTTTGGTCAGAAAAAATTTGCTTTTGATCTTAAGGCAAGTCTCTTCTTCAGTCATTTATATTTTCCTCTTTACTTTAGTAATGAGCTTGTACTTTTTTATAACACAGCTTTCTGTCTTCTTTGTTTCCTAAACCTTAAGCTTGAGGTAACTACATTTTGGTGCTTGTGGTTTGGCCTAAGTAACAGTTAGGTCTAGTAGACTGAGAAAGTAACGCTTGGGTCCATAACTACTAACTGCAATTATATTAAAATCAACTGTTTAGGGGTACTTTAGTAATTCAATTATCTTTTATAATTAAAATAAGTAATAAAATTATAAAAGTTAAAAAAGAAAAAATTATACACCCAAACCCTCCCTCCTAACACAGCCTCTCCTCCACCCCACACCATCCTTGTGCAGCAGCCCCACCCCCGCATAGCAGCCACGGCCCAGCCACAGCCACAGCCACAGCCACAGCCACAGAACCCAGAACCCAACAGAGTGCAAACCATTTGTAGCAGCCTATGAAATTGGTAGTAATAAAATTTTGAACTCAGGAGTCTTCCCCATCCTAGCAGGCCTCACACCCCCTCACTGTATAAACCCACAAACCAGCAGCTCACACCTTTAGCAGGCCAGCAACCCATCTCCCTACCCCACCCCACCCAAAGCGTCACACCCTCCCCGCCTCAACAGCGCACACATAGCAGCCCTTGCAACCTACCTTCCATTTCATCCACTCAAGACAAATTATTACACACCCAAAAAAACAAAAAAGAAACTCTTAGTTGATTTTGGATTCACAAATTTTGACTTATGTTGATTATGGATTAGGGTTCGTAATATTTTTAGTTGACGTATGCTGATTATGGAGTTGAGGTTGGGGTGCGAATGGGCAAAGTGGGAGAGTGGCTGGGCAAAGTGGGGGTTGGGGGCTAATAGGCAGGGGGCAAGTGGGTGGGTTGGGGTCTTTTTTATTTTTTTTTAAATCTTTAATTTTGTAACATTTTTAGTTTTTATTTCATTTTATAACTATGTTAATTTTTAATTTAATTCTCATAAGAAAAAATGGGGTCATTTTAGAGTTCTTATCACTTTTCTTGGGTGACTCAAAAATGTGTAAAAGGTAGGTTAACCTAGGGGTGGGCGGGTCTGGGTACCTTCCAAAAATCTAGGAACCGGAACTTAAAACATAGGTTTCGGTTTTGAGTACCCTAGATAATATTTATTATCCCTTACTTTAAAAAAAATGACAAATAAACCCTTGGAAAATTACAAATACACCCTAATAATTTATAAAAATTACATTTTAATCCCCAATTCCTATTTAGGTACTCGGATCTCGGTTCTAGTTCTTGGTTCTGGTTCCGGTTCCTACAGTGGTGGAACTGGAACCCGAACTGGAACCGCACAGTGCTGGTTCCACCACTTTTGGAACAAGAACCTACCCTGTGAAGGCTGGTTCCGGGTAGGAATCGGAACCAAACCCGTGTACCTGCCGTTTACAGTTCTGGTCGGTTCTTTTTCACACCTCTAATTGATAGGGACCAAATTGGTACTTTTTGAATCTATTGGACCTAATTAACTTAGAACAAACCTCAAGGACTAAAATGTACTTACCTCCCCTTTAAGCTTTTGTATTGGTGTGTGTTTGCATATGTATTTGTGGATGAGGAAGCTCAAACATGTTATATTTTGAGATTTTACCTTTGGTTTTCTAACAGTTTTAGAGCTTTTTCATTTGTAAATCTCATGAGTTCATTTGTAATTCTCATCATCATGCCTTTTAAAACTTGATTTCCACAGTGCTTTCTATATATACTCAGTTTTAGCATTTAATAACTGTCAAATATTATGTTTGCTGAATATAGAGTCCTGCTGCATTGGTGTAGTTGTTATTGGAGCTTAGATTTAGTCCTGCTGGATTTGAATGGGTTTTTTAACTTGTGCAACTGATATATAACGCTATGAATTGTTGTGAGACTTAAATCCTTAAGTGGTTGTTATTTTGCAAACTCGTTTCTTCTTTTCATGTTGCTTGTGCCCATTAAATGTGAAATATGTTTTCTGCATCATTCTCATTTTCTATGCTCAAAATATACAAAATATTTTTTTTTTCCATTGTCATTATTCATTTGTCAAAACCAGAAAGGTCTTTTTGATTTGTTTTAACTTGTTAGTTATTATTATTTGATAAAAAACTCAAGTAAACTCAGATAAATTGAAGAAAATATTACAAAGTATTGAACAAGCTGTGCACCGTATATCTATACATTAACGAGTCAATACAGCCAAAAAAAAAAAAACTAACTAAAAGAAACTGGGCAAATAAAGGTCTTGAAATCTACAAAAACCTGAAAACTAAACTTCTTTAATCAGATCACTACAGTCTCCTCATTCTGAATCTCTTACAATTAATTTTTATTTGATTTCTAAAATATTTAAGAATTGAAAAACACCACAAATGTGTATCAATGTTTCCTTTGTAATTTAGATTTAGCATCTTTGGGTTTCAATGTTAAATAAGATTTAGAATTCAAAATATAATTAAGGAGATATGTGATTTTGGTGAAATTTTGTAAGATTCCTAATTTTGTTTATGTTGGGATTTTTAATGATTTTAGGATAACTAAAAAAGTTAACCTTTATAGTTTAGCATCTTCTTGGCAGAATTTGGTGCAATCACCCATAAGAACACATCTAACCTAACTTTGGAGAAAAGGGTGTTGATTCTTGGAATAGTGGGTTTTATATTATTTTTTTTTATTGTTGAAGCTTGAATTCATATATGTTCTCCCTCTAAAGCACAAGTTATTTTATTCACAAGCAGATAGAAAGATGGTTAGGTTAACTCATTAACTCAAAATGTTAGCAGCTGTTGAAGAAAATTTAATCCCTTACAAGCAATAAAAACATAAAAAAAACTTTGTTTTTTATCTTAAAATCTTTATTTCTTCTTTTTGAAGTCTTATTTTCAATCTTTGGTAATTTCTAAATACCCATTCCTCATTTGTTGCTCTGGTTAGTACTAAAGTTTTTCGAATGGGCTTGTTTAAATCAATTAAGCTTGTCAATCCATTAGTCAAATTTTCCTCGAAGCAAGCTTTGCCTGATCTTCAAAGTCCTTAATTTGAATGGGAACTGGCATATCCTACCATTCATCAGTGCTTTTGTATATAAGCAAATTGACTATAAGCATGCACCTCCAGATTTTAACTTACCATCATGATAATCACTTGTAGAGTCAAAAAATGAATTTCTGGGTGTCTTTCAAAGTTGAAGTGATAATCACTTGTAGAGTCGAAAAATGAATTTCTTGGTGCCTTTTCAAGTTGAAGTCCTATACACAACATGCATCCTCTTTTTACTTGAGAGATGGCACGTGTTTTTTTCTCTAAGTTCAAAAATCTGCTGCTAAGCTGCTGCATGCACTGCCATGGTTGCATGAAGCTGCACCACCCACACCACTACTCTCCAAAGTTCCACCACTAATTTACAAATATGGAAATGCCTCAACAAATAAGCGTATGGTTTTGTTTCTACTTATGAAACTTCACACTACCCAAGCTCAAATCAAAGGCAACTTAGCTCAAGTCAAAGAACAATAATACATTGCATGGGTTTAAGAATTCTAGAACTGGACAAAAAGTAAAAAAAGGGCATCAAGTATACTAGAACATTTTTACTGGATTAGGAATTATAGAATGAGACACAGAAGATTAGAGAAAGAGGAGATCAGCTCAATTACCTTTTTTTTCTGTTTTATTTTTTATGTAGAATTTTCCTTTTAATATTACTCTTTTACCCATAATTTGTTCCAACTATTGCATTTATTTTAATGTTATCTACAACATTGTAGCTGCCCTGGGTAAATAAAAATAACTAATTTCTCCACAATCATTGAAGTTTACATAATCAAACAATTTTCTTTTGACAGCTTACTTACTGCTAAGTATTAAGGTCCTTTATTTGCACTTTCTCTTTTAAAGAATCATCTTATCATATCAATTGATTTATAACTTTGTATCCACCTATTTTATAATAAATTGTATTTACTCTAAAGCTGCAACTAACAAGAAAAGGTAACCAAATCACTTTATATAAAAAATGAAAGAGAAGATTAGCATTTATAATAAACCTTGAGGATGATCCCTATTTAAATACCAAAACCCCAAAATTTTACTATTCTTCTCCATCAGGTGGCTTTTGAGGTAAGAGATGATGACAGTGCTTTTTAATCAAGATAAATTGTGTAAATTTGGGGTTGAAAGACTTGTTCTCAGATTTATTTCCTAGTTGCTATGACTGAATAAGCTACTATAAAAAAATATCTTGAATTGTTGGGAGGAAATTTGTGATATGATCCTCAAGTTTTTGAGCATTGCAAGATTTGGAGTTGGAATTGTGAATGCATTTACTTGTGAACCCCATACAATTTAATCCCCTACACTGGTCATCGTTGTCTTCATTTCCATCACTGATTAATGAATGTCCTACAATTATAAAGCTGAATTATCGGATGGATGATTTTCTGAATTAAACAATAGGGATTTTCTTTAATTTTTTCTCTTGGACAATTGTTTTAATCAGTAAAAGTGCTTTACTCCATGTTTTGTTTATATTTATCTCGTTTAACCTCTTTCTCTTTTGTATTATCGTTAGGAATATGAAGCGCAGGAGAGGATGAAGCAACAAATGACTATTGAAAAAATACCACTGCCGCCAAATATCAGTTATGGGTAAGTTTTCACTAATCTTATAGGAATATCTTGAACAGTAAATTGGCGATTCAGACTTTGACTAAGAAAGCCTCAATTAAACTATGCATAAGATACCAAGTGCTAAATAATTCTTAGGCTATTACTAGAGTCCATTATAGTGAAGCTCTAGATTATAGAATTGTAATTGACTCCAAAAATTATAGAAAGACTTAAACCAACAGCATAAGACTTCTGAAACAGAAAGAAAATAGGACTAATAGATCCTGTTAAGAAACTAGAGAATATCTGAATGAGGCCCACATCAGAAATTTCACTACAATTCTGAATTCCTCTTTTGCCTTCCAGATTGTCTCAAGCTTTTGTTTTATATTTTATAGTCTTTCCTTTAGTGTATTGGTGACTGAGGTTAATGCTGCCATATCATTGATCAATTATTAGTATATTTTACCATTTTTAGAATGATTGATTATCGAACTTTTGGTGGGCAGGCTTGTTCGCTCATACTTACTACATTATGGCTATGAAGAAACACTTCATTCATTTGACTTGGCTGGTAAAAGTACTGTACCTCCTGTCTTTATTGCTCAAGAAAATGGTGTTGATGAGCAGGACAGCACATATGCATTAAATCAGAGAAAGACTCTTCGACAGGTAGGATTTTGATTCTTTTTCATAAAAGTGATGGGTGCATTTTTTTTTTTTTTTTTTAATTGAATCTTATGAAATTTTCATTGAAAGAATATGTATATGCCTGATTTTTCGAATCACCTCTATAGTAGACTGTTGGTTGGGGCTGCTTATCTTTTATCTTATTTATTTCTTCATCCCTTTTCTGAAAACTAAAAGTATATGAAATAAACTTTTTTAAAGTTATCAGGAAGTTATACTGGATCCCGTAAAACATCTTTATCCAAGAGATGAACTAAGAATCTGTACCAACTAGGCAGAGAGAATGCTTTCAGAAGATGTACCCAATAGCATATCTTAGGTACATAACTTTGAAAAGAAGTCTGAGCCAGGGTAATTATTGAGAAGAAAATGACAATCTCAGCATGTGATACAATATAGAATTAATTTTGCTCTACCATGTGGAAGACCATAATTTTTGTAGGCAAGAAATGTGGTGAATTGGCAAATATATGGGAAGTTAGTAATTAATGACTTCTATAACTGTACAAGGTAATCTAATCATTAATATGTCCATTCAACTGCTGAATATTGAAAATATTTTGAACACTATACTTTATCTGTTTAGTGGGATATGAGAAATCAAACTGTTAGAATGGTTTCTTAGTTGCCAAATGATGGAAAAAAAATTTCTAAGAGCAATTATGGGAACTGTTTCATAAACTTTCTGTTTGAAACTACTGGACCAATCTTGAATCAAATGATTTGACATTTTAAGTTGTTGGAAGTCTTCAATTATTTTGAAAATTGCCCTTAAAAATTGGTTTTTGAAGAAACTAATGCAGTTTGTCTTAGTGGGAAGGTATTAATTTAAAAGGACAAATTAAAGTCTTATTGATGCAGCGATGTTGGCAATTTGGAGTATATCTATGTGTTATTCGATTTAAAGAGTTTATGATCACCTCATCGATCCCGATTTGCTATATCTATGAACCATGCGAGACTTCCAAATGTAGCTCATTTTTAGTTATTTATTATTTTTCTCCGTTTCTTAGAGTCAGACCTCCACATAATCTTGTTGATTAATCTTTTTGCCTAATTAATTTTAGAAAGCTCTTATATGATATGCAAGGTATTTTGCTCATCTCCTTCACAATTATTTTCTCCAATTTAGGTTGATGTTATTAAATTTCTTTTCTGATTATTATTTTTTGTTATTGAACTACATCAGTTTAGTCGTATATGATGTAGATTTGGCTAACTCATTTTCTTTGTGAATGAAGCTAATCAGGAGTGGTGACATTGATGCTGCATTTTGTAAATTGCGCAATTGGTACCCATGGATTGTCCAGGTAGACTTTCTGAAATTCCGAGTATTTGCTGTTATGAATATGCTGCAGTTTGTATGTGCATTAATAAGGCACATGTCTGACCTGTTTCCATTATTGTTCATCTTGTTTTGTCTATTTATGGCAGCATAACATTTGTTTATAACATTGAAGATGAGGTATTCCACAGCCTCAGTTCTTTTCCTTTCACCATTGTGATTGTCTTGGTATGTCGTTAGTACATGGCATTCAGGATTTAATTGGTCAAACCCTGTTTTGGCTATTAGATTTTCATGTCAGGTTCTTGGTGAAAATTTTTGTTCATAATTATTAGCCGTACTAGAATATTATAGCATGCTATCTACTTCTCCAGGCCAAGGTTCCTTGTGACTTTCCCAGGGCTCAGGTTAGGATGGAATTCTGAGCATGTTGGCTGGATCAGGTTGTGTCTGCTCATTATGCTGAGCTATTTTGTGCATCAGTATCCTTTGTTCTAGGATATGTGCATATGCTAATAGGAAGTTACAGTGTTCATTTTCTTGATTTAAATCTGACCTAGTGCTGCAGGTGGATTTATTATTTATTGATTTGGGAAGAGAAGCATCCCAAGTCTTTGAGATCATGGTTATGGATCATGTTCAATAGCTTTTGCAATGAAATTCTTCCCTCTACTTGTTTTTTTGTTCTAAAAAGTCCACAACTGGTACTAGTGTTAGATAACTAGTTTCTGTGCTTTGCCATTTTATTCTCCTAAGACTGATTATTATTAAAACAGGAAGACCAGTGCCTTCCATAAGAACAATACTTAAATTGTCCAAATTATGACCGTGAATTTTGCTTTCTGCAGGATGATAAATCTTCTACTTGTTTTCTGCTGCACTGTCAAAAGTTTATTGAGTTAGTACGGGTATAATTTTCTTCCTTAACGTGTTTCTTAGTGGCTTCATGTTGTAGAAAACCAACGAAATAGTTTCATATTAGAATCTTTTTTGTTTTATCAGCAAGGAATAATTTCATATTTTGGCGTCATCTCAATGCATTCACTGATGCCTTGAATTATCTTTTCATCTGAATTAATATAGACAAAAAATTATGATATTTCTTTAAAATGTGTCTTTATCATATTTGAAAACTTGTTAAACGCATGGTTATCCACATTTATATTACTCTCACGATCACATCTTTGGTCATTTTTAGGTTATAAAGTAATTTTACGGGATCTCTTTTTTCTTAACTCAAAAAGGATTGGGCTGCTGGAGTCTCTTAATTTCTGAACTCCCTGGTCTTTTATTTTGTGGATTGCTATTCCACCTCTTTGCGAATCAATTCTACTTTAATAAACATTTTTGTGGATGTGGCTTATAAAGAAAAGTTAAATGTTGTCATACACCCTTCTTTTAGTTAGTTAGGAAACCCTAAATCTTTCGTATTATAACATAGTTATTATAGCTTTTGGCCTTTAGTGATGAAGAGCTGTTGGGAGGAATGGGCGCAGGTTAAAGTCTTAAAAAACTTAAAAAAAGTTGATATTATGTAATTTTATTTTTCATTTTATATGCAGGTTGGAGCACTAGAGGAGGCTGTGAAGTATGGAAGGACTGAATTAGCAAAATTTTTTGGATTGGCTGGATTTGCTGATTTGGTTCAGGTATGAGAGAAGTCTTTTGGCAGTATGTATAATGTTGTTTGCTTATGTGAAAGCTAATCTTATTGTAAACAAAAAAAAAAAAAAAAAAAAAAAATTGTGTAGGATTGTGTTGCTTTACTGGCATATGAAAAGCCACAGGAGTCATCCGTGGGTTATCTTCTTGAAGATTCACAACGCGAGGTTGTGGCTGATACAGTTAACGCCATGATCTTGTCAGCTAATCCTAACATGAAAGATTTACAAGGTTGCTTGCATTCATATCTGGAGAGGTTACTCAGGCAGCTTACTGCTTGCTGCTTAGAGAGAAGAACAATGAATGGGGATCAAGGTGAAGCTTTCCAACTACACCGGGTTTTGAACAGTGGTAATAAGGCTAAGTGCTAGTTGATGCATGCTTCATATTCTCTTGTTCATATAGCCACTTGATTTTCTCTCCACACTTCCCATGGTGTTGTTACCTGATAATCAATCCATGGGATGATTATTGGGGCTTATCATTTAATGGAAAATTTCAATCAATACAATATTTTACTCGACAGAGGATATGATTAATTCTTTAGTGACATGCAAATTGAGCTATTATTTGTTTATAAATTCCCAATTAAAAAGAACTATAACATCAATCATCATACAAAAAATTATATTCATAAGGCCCTTGAAACTAATATTCGTTGATGGGATTGGGTGGTTGGTTTCAACTCCATATTCAAATTAATGTACAGATAATTTAAGCAGTTAAATTTGTAAATTCAATACTAGTATTAATTCTTAAACTATATGCAGTAAGGGTATTATATGACTTTCATGAAATTCGGTTTAAAAGGTATATATATTTCAGGGTTCGAGAAATAGCCAAGTCTGAGAGGAAATTTAACTGTAATGACCTCTCAGGTTTGCAATTCACAATGTAACCTTAAAATTATTTTTCATTTATTTTATCATTTGAAATAATGACATGGCATACTTAATAAGTGTTAAAATTTGAAAAAGGGTGCAAATGTAAAGATTAAAACATAAGTAGGTAATTTAGTAATTAAAAAAAGTATATATAAATTTTGGAAAATTAAAACCCTACCCCCACACCCAAATCGATTAATCGATTTC
>WYDK02000026.1:143551-154149 GCA_009867345.2 Toxicodendron radicans | reverse complement strand
TTCGTTTTGATAGCACATACCCCTTTTGAGGCAGGCTAAGAAAACTATATACAATAACCAGTTACTAGGAAGATAAAACCATCATCACCTGGAACGGCTACCAGCAAAATATGCTAATGGTCCAACAATAGCAGCATTGATATATGTTGCTGGTTCTGAGTGACTATAGTCACCGCGATCATCTGGGTACCCATCATTTTGATTTGGACCACCCACGATGGCTCCGACTAAAATGTTAGGGTTAGGGCTCGACGAGTAGAAGAATGGTTGGAAACCACCATCACAACCTATGTTTTGAGGGTGATTTGAGAAAGAAGGCAAAGAAGACCCTCTATGATGAATTCTCCTTGGAAAATTTGGTCCAAATCCAACCATGTAAGACATTTTAATTGGGTTTACACCTAATATGTAGTCAACCTGAAATTCCCAAATAAAAATTAACCGAAGCTCAAAAATTAATCAATGAAAAGAATTCATGAACCAATTATGAAGATCAGTTAATGAATTAAGCAACTTGCCTGTCTTTTAGCAAGGTTTATCAGGTGATTTGGGGTGACCACATAATTGCCACAGTCAAAATTGTGCTGTGCGGCTTTCATGTACTTAGAATAAGTGGTAAGAAGAAATGTTATGGATGTAACATATTGAAGATTACTTTGAGGTAGCTTAAACATGAGCCCACCTGCATTTCAATTAATACAACTTAGTAATTTATAAAATCTAACTTCTAAAAGATCTTATATTTGCACACATATATAATTAATGGCATGAAATTTTATAAGTTTACCTTGTGTATATTGAGTAGATGCCATCGGTGAGTTGGGTAAAATCTTGCACATGAAATTTTCGGCTTCTTGTCTATATTGCTCAGAATTTTTATCCTTGTTCAGTAAAGCTCGCTGGAAAATCAAACAAAAATTGAATATAAAAAAAGATTCTGATATGTAAAAAGTTGTTCAGATGACAAGTTTTTTTATGGACTTTATGAAGTGAAAGTTTACCCTTGCCAGGAGAACATGAGCTCCAGCATATTTGTTGTCCCAGCTGAATATGTCAGTGCCGCTATCATCTCCTACTGATTTCAGGAAATTGAAATAAGTAACATCATTTGTTGCCCTAAAAAGCCATGCAGCTCCCCACATAAGCTCATCCTGTAAACAGATGCACATAAATAAATTAAGGTTATATTCAATATTCATCTCCTATTTAGTTTGGCATTATCACAAGCACATTAAACACTCTACAAAAAAATAAATAAATAAATAATAACTAAAGCCCTCTTTTATTTAGTTTGGCATTATACCTTTGCTAGGCCTTTCACAAGTTTCAAGTAAGATTTTTAATGAGTTTTCAATATTTTATAAATAAATTTAATAACATTCCAAATTGTTAGATCTGTCTCTGGGTCAGAGGCTCAGAACCCGACTTTCAAACTTGGGAGCCCATTATATGAAAGCCCACAACTAAGGAGTCAACAAAGAAATTCAATTTCAGTATTCAAATTATAAACAATATTATTTTATGTATTTGAGGGCCCTCTTGGCCACTGAGTAGATTCCTCATATTATTTTTAAACTGAACTAAAATTCCCTATAAAGAATTCGACAAAATGATACCTTAATTCTCATTCTTTATAAGAAACCCAACCCATAAAATAAATTACTAGTCATTACTTTACTATATACTAAATTAATAAATTAATCAACTTTAGTAATTCCATGAGATTGGAAAAAAAAAAAAAAAAAAGAATAAACACCCCTCAAACTTACATTATATCCGGAATATGAGCAATAGAAAGGGCAAACGGCAGAACCGAGAGAGTCACTATAAGCACCACGATATTGCATTGCAAATTGCATAACTTTCTTAGCCGTCATCAACAACAAATTTGAATATTTTGGATCAACTTTCCTGAACACCATGGAGGCTGCAGCCAATGCCGCCGCCGTCTCTCCCGCCACGTCCGAGCCGGGATTGCTCTGGGAAACCGAGTACACGGACCTCACTGTGTCCATGTCCTCCGGGCGTTCCCAGCACTTGTGGTCAACATTGGGGTCACCCACGCCAACATAGAGCTTGCCGGGGGTGGCTGTGGCACATTTTAGGAGGTAGTCTGTGGCCCAACGAATGGCTGTTCTAGCGTTTGAGAGTTGTGAGCCCAACTTTTTGCCATATTCAAGTGTGCTCCAGGAGAGCATTGTGGTTGTGAAGGCCATTGGGAAGTTGAATTTTACGTTGTCTCCAGCATCGTAGTAGCCTCCAGTTAAATCCACCTGAAGAACAAAAAAAATTGTAAATAAAAACTATGTTTTAATCAGAAAGTAAAATTATTATGCATGGTCACGGTGATGGAATAATAATAAAACTATTTTAACTATACCATAGAATATTCTGTCTTTATCTGAAAAATACCCAAATAAAATATAAGCTTCTAATTAGTGGGTAATAACAAAGATTAAAAAAAAAATCTCAATAATAAATGCTGATTAGAATAATTCAGATTAGAAAGTTCGGGAGAATTCAGCTTAGGTGAGGATTGTAATTCTCCTAAAAAAAATATGCACGTTTAATTAAGTTTGAAACTTTAGGAAGTGATTTTCGCAAGTTAATAATAATAATTTTTATTATTTTGGATAAAAATTATGATGAATTTGAAAAGGAATGAGTGCATTTTTATAGTCTAGTCAAACTTTAAAATAAATAAATGAAACTTTTAATCAAAGTATTTATTTATTTAAGAATGAATTATTAATTTAATATCTGCATGTTTTGACACAATTCAACAATTGCTAAAAGATGGAATGATGCGAAACCCAAGCCCAATTCTATTCATTGCTTTTCTTTTTATCTTCTTTGTTTTTTTAAGCTTCAAGGCATCTTTTGACTTGAAAATAAAATAATTGTATTTTTTAACAAAGAGATTTCAATATGCAATTGGAAATATGGGTAGTGTAATACCCATACGTGTCAATTGGTAGGACAAAGAACCATGAAAATCATGAACAATGAACCACCAGAAGGAGACAAAAATATGGACACAAGGAAAATTTGAAGTTACAAGATAAGCTCTAGTTAATTGTAATCGACCTGCAACACAAATGGTGCAATCTCTGTAAACCATCATTCTCATTTCAACAAACAGAAATTCACTCTTAAAATTATATAAATTAAAGAATAAAGAAGTATATACTTGGGCAAGCTTGCCATCAGAGAGGCCGGAGTTGGATCTCCAAGTGATTTGTTGATTGTTGGGGAGTCTGCCTGACCTCTGGCCTTGAAAAAACAACAAAGATTTTGCAAGAGCCTCTCCATAATTAGGGTTTCCATGGACATTTTCCATGAAAAACAAAAGCAAGAGGCAGCAACAAGCCAAAGAAGGCCCCCTTCTGGTCGCCATATTTTGGTATTTGCAAAAATACCAAATGGGTTTATTCTGAATAATTAGTTTATGGTTTAGTTTCAACAACAAGAGAGGTTTATATAGGAGAAAGAGCTGAAGCTAAGTGTTAATATTATACCGCAATATTAGGCTTTTGCTCTCTGCATGAGTAAAAATATATTAATTATATTGCCGATTTGATATGTTCAAAGTTCAACAACGTGGCCAACATTTTAGGGTTTATAATGATGAAAAGTTAGTTCATGCAATGTATGTAGGAAACAAAAGTTTTTATTCATTTGAGTTGACTCATCAGCCGCTTGATTCTCAATTTTATTT
This sequence comes from Toxicodendron radicans, assembly GCA_009867345.2. Lineage (NCBI taxonomy): Eukaryota > Viridiplantae > Streptophyta > Magnoliopsida > Sapindales > Anacardiaceae > Toxicodendron > Toxicodendron radicans. The sequence goes on along the minus strand of WYDK02000026.1, from coordinate 150,431 downwards.
TCTTTTGTTTCCCAGTTAGGTGTTTATTTATTTATTTATTTATTATAGAATTAACAAATCAATATTATAATTCCAATTCATTCTTCTTAATTGTATTATCTGTAGGATTATTTATTTTCCCCATATAAATTATTGGTTTTAATTACCTCTGTCATGTCAACTCAGTTGAAGGAGTTAGCTCGAATGCTAGCGACTTTCTTCTTACAATTCTATCTTGAGTTGGCATTAATCTTTATCATCAACAACTATATACATTGACCTATTTGGGTGACTCTCTAACTAACCCATTGAGAATGACTTTGTAGGTCAAATTTTTTTCTTTAAAAAAACCCATTAAACACGACATATTTATTACTCGTCACACATTCACACTAACCTCTACTCAACAACATTAAAACAAAAAAAAAAAAAAAAAAATCAATTAATCTTAAACTCTTGAATCTTATGTCAATAATCTTTCTAAGGGTTCATATTTGTACTACCCTTAGAAAATAAGAGTAGTTCAATAAATAGGGGTTCCAAAATAATGTTGAATTAGTTTTTGGGTCAAATAAAAGGTTACAAATAAAAAGGTTAGATAAATCTATTGATTATAAAAAAAAAAATTTAATATGTAAAATGTAGAAAAATATGATATACATACTTGAAAAATATTGAGACAAAATGCTAGCAAAAGTATTTATTTCATCTAATAAAACATTACCATCCTAATTATTGATAAATTTAAAGTAAATTTAAAGATGAGCCGATTTTATAAAACAAACATTAATTAATGGGTATCTAATATTTACCTGTTTATTCTAGTTTAAAGTTTCTCAATAAATAGAAATAATAAAATAATGTAGCCAAAACACCATTAATAATTTGTACTTTAAACTCATAGTTAATTAGCAACAAATTGAGTTACTCATGCACCAGAACTTTGATGTTGTTCCCTAAAATGCTTGTTTCATGCCTCGTAATTAGATTGCTTGTTTAGTGGCAGAAATTCCAACCGAAAAAACCGCAAAAATCAATTGGTAATGAGTTGAGTTGAAATCTGCCAAATTATATTTAGACAACAAATTTGTGTAGTTAAAAAGTGGAGGCGTGAATGGCGCATTATTTGGGCCCTTGGATTGCGCATAGAAATCGCCGCAAAAAAAAAAAAAAAAAAATTTATCTGATATGAGTTGGACTAATTAATGGGGGTTTTTGCTTGCTTTTTGCATTTTGTTGCTTTCATTTCATATCATCTCTTCTTGAGATTTTCTTACTTTCTTCGTATGCTTTAGGACTAAGCTTCTTATTCTTTATGTTTAATATGACCTTTTCTTTACCAAATACCATTGAATTCGGTTTGGAGAGGAAAAGCAAAGAGAGTTTTGATCCTTTGTGAGAGATTGAGGGGAATTCAATCCATAAATTTGCATGTCAAAATTGGTATTTTGAAGAATTAATAATTTCAAAAGTGGGGAAAAATATATTTTATTATTAGCATGTATATTTGTAAACGGCTGAGACATTTAATTATTCATCTTATAACTCACTTGATAGTTATATATGTAATACTTATAAAATTATAAGACAAATACATAATGAGTTGTGTTAACATATCTAAAGAGCATATGTTAAGATTACAAACAACAAAAAAATTGATTTTTTTTTTCTTTTTTAATCACATATTGCATGAGATTAACAAGAATTAAATAGTTAAAATTATCAAATAATTTCGACCCAAATTTTAAACATAATATTAAGTACATTTGACGCATTAAAATAAATTAATCTTCTTTATATATGAACACATTCGATCAATTTCATGCATTAATTTTGTATACAAATGTGAAAAGACTTGTTAAAAAATATGTGTAATAAAATGATATGGGCCACAAATTCAAGAAAATGTGAGGCACGTGGTGGAAGTTAGCCGCGAGCAGAAAGCTATAACCATTATCGTAATTGGTGTTTGAATTTCGTTTTCGAATTGATAGTGTAAGTTAGGTTTTAGCGCAAATTATGAGGCTCTATGCAATGTCGTTTTATGGGATTGTCAAAATAAATCTCAGCAGAACAAAAAAGCAAATTGTACAAACTATTCGAATTTTCATATATAATTGCAACTAAAAAGTCTAAAATTAAGGGCAAAATCTTCATTCAAATCATATTTATTAAGTAGAGACCAAGGGAAAAATCACGATTTTGTAGAAACAATATATAACTTTTATAAGATAAGGATAAGTGTTAGAATTAATTAATACTGTTAATATTATTAAGAGAAGTTGAGTTATTAATACGTAGATCAAAGGATTAATTAAGTAAAGATGGTATTACTTGAAATATTTATTAATTGGTAGTTATTCAAAATATTACCTAAAATTCAATATCAAGTAGGTAGCTTTAATTTAATTAAAGAGTAGCTAGCTAGCTTGATTAGCGGAAAAGCAACTAATTAATTACCCAAGAAATAATCATTATTTGGAATAAGTTAAATGTTTCTAAAGATTGGTTGTTGCAATTTCAAGCCTTGAAAAAAAAAAACAATATCTTATAGTATCTATTTATCTATAAAAATGTGAAAATTAATGGTTTACGTCTTTTAATGCAATGTACTGTGCTTAATATTTCATATCAGTTTGCAATAATTGATAAACTTCATTCACACTTTACTCCTTTTTTTGTGTATAAATACAGTATATGGAAGCAGCTTGCTTCGAATAATAGCTTCTTTGATTTGGTAGCGGCCTTTTTTGTTAGTCAAAGTGCTTTTGCGTAAATCACTTTGGTTAGTGATTGTTTTTGGAACTAATTAATCCAAATTAATATTTATATATAAATAAACAAGAATTCTAACTACCTACCAACTACGGGTTTATTTGATATTGTTGAATCGAACATTTAACCATCTCATCTGAAAATCAATTGATGTCCAGTGAGGTAAGTCAAAACTTTTTTATAACATTCGACATCGTACTCTGCAAGGCATGTTCTAAGAGCCGTCCAAGTAAGCAGAATAGTATTGTTGACCCCCAACAATCTCTCCCTCAACATGACGCTCCCGCGACTCGAACCCATGACCTTGACTCTAATACCACTTGTTAGATCGGATCTTTGATCATCTTATCTAAAAATCAATTGGTGTCTAGTGAGGGAAGTCAAAGCCTTTTATGACATTCGACATCGTACCTCGCAAGACATATTCTAAGAGCCGTCCAAGTGAGCAGAGCGGCATTGTTGACCCGCAACAGATATTAACTTATTTGAGTAGAACTTATAAAAAAGTTGTTAATTGTTTGGTTAGAAGGAGGCCAAAAAAAAAAAAAAACACTTTGTAGAGTTAATTTACCGAAAAGGGCCTGGGACATTAATATGTAAGAATGAATCAAATCAAATATATAAAATAGAATAAGAATATTTTTGAAATATGAATACTTTAAATGCCTTCAAAAAGAGCTTATGACTTTTCCTATAAATTGTAAAATAACTTATTTTAAATCCTATAACCATTTATGAAATGTAGTCAAACAACATAAAAAAATTTCAAAAGTGTTTATGACTTTAAATAAGTTTTTTCAACTAATAAATAAGTTCATTCAAACAGGTGATATATGAGTAAAATTAAAGTATTAAACACATAAAATTTGATTTATTGTCTTTTGTTTTTTTCAAACTGACACGACATAAAATATCCAAACATAAAAATGAATTAATTTCATGATATCAATCATGTGACGATTATTGAATTGAGAGCTTTGTGATTAAATTAAATGTTCTTAAAAATGAATATATTTTTTAGTTTAAAAAAAAAAATGAGATTATATAGACAAATAAAATAAAATAAGGTTTAGTTAGAATATAGGCTCAAAAGTTTCCCATAAAGCCACTGTCCATGTCTAGCTGGGCGGGCTTGGAAAAGTTCGGCCTGTCAGCCCATGTTTATATGGCGTTAGTTTTGATTGCATTCGGCCATTTTGAAGTTTATGAGCCTAGTGGGTTAGACTCATCAGACTAGCAAGCCGAGATGGTTAGGCCATCAAACCCACTATCAGGCTTGAGGTGGGATCATAGACTACACTAGCCGATATCATATGATTGTGTTCAATTATGTACATTATGTTAACGAAATCAGAAAATTAAAACGAATTTTCCTTAAAGTTTTTTTTTTTTTTGTCCATTTGCTAACATGTTTTGTAGCAAATTACCTCCAATTTACAACAAATCTGGAATGCTGCAATTAGCAATACTGACGTATTCCCCTGAAACACTTTGATAGAAAATGGTATGATAAAAGATGTATACTTTCATTTAAATAAATAAAAGATGCATCTTAGAATTGAGAATCTTTTGAGCAAGAGAATTAAAAAACTACAAACCGAATGGAGAGGTGAGTTTAAATACTTTGCATCATATACCTATCTCAACATGGAATACTTTTTAAACACCTTTGCTCTTACACATACCACCAAAATGGTAAGTAGAACGAAACCACAGACGTGGTGGAAAGTGAACTAACTCTCCTTGCACAAGCTCACATGCCTTTCAAATATTGGTGGGAGGCCTTTGCCACTGTAACTTTCCTAATTACTAAGCTCCTTACATATGTGCTCAATGAGCTATCACCCTTTCAAAAAGTTGTTCAAACAACCACCTGATAACACATTCCTAAGAACATTTGGGTGTGCTTGATTCCCCCATTTAAGACCTTAACCAGAATAAAAAGTTCAATTTCCACACATCTAAATGTGTTTTTCGAGGGTACAGTTTACAGCACAAAGGATGCCCTTACATGCATAGCATAGGTAAACTATAAATAGCTAGGCATATAATCTTTAACGAGTCAGAGTTCCCATTTGCTTTTGATCTAGCATTTAATTCCCATTCATTAACAAGTTTGTCACACCCCAATCCGGGTAACGCTGACCACAAACTCATAATGCCCATAGCGGGTCCTGAAAGCGGTCTTTGGAATATCAGACTCCTTGATCCTCAACTGATGATACCCCGATCTCAAGTCTATCTTGAAAAACATCCTGGCACGTTGGAGCTAATCAAATAAATCATCACTTCGGGGCAGCGGATAATTATTTTTCATTGTCAATTTATTCAACTCCCGGTAGTCGATACACAATCTCATGGATTCGTCCTTTTTCCTTACAACAACACCGGTGCTCCCCATGGCGAAGAACTCGGTCTAATAATTCCCTTGTCCACTAACTCTAGCCACTGAACTCTCAATCCTTACAACTCAAGGGGGTGCCAATCAATAAAGGGCTCTCAACACTAGAGCAGCTCTTGGTATCAACTCAATAGAAAACTCCACCTCCCTCACTAGTAGTAATCCAGGAAGATCATCCGAAAACACACATCAAGAAACTCTCTCACTATGTGAACATCCCTCAACTCGATCTCACCCCCTTGGGTATCCACCACATGAGCCAAGTACGCCTCACCTCTTTTCCGGATGTACCTCCTAGCTACCAAGGCTGAAATTAAACAAGAGGGAACGAATTGATGCTCACCACAAAATACAATCTCTGGAAACCCTGGTTTCGTAATAGTCACCTCTTTCCTGAAACAATCCATTGTAGCCCTATGATTGGCTAACCAATCCATCCCCAAAATTACATCAAACTCCAACAGATTTAATACAATTAAATCAGCTTTAAGTTCAAAACCCTGAACCATCACTCCACAATTTCTAAATCTGTATTCTGTCAGTAAAGTTTCACCAATTGGCGTGGGCATCGCCAATTTATACTCCAAGGGCTTCAAGATCCAATCGGAAAACTTTGCAAATGCATGCGAAATGTATGAATGGGAAGATCCAGTAAATTATTCAAGCCTTTCAAGGGATAATAACCATTCAAAATGAAATTTCAGTCGATATGATTTTACACAATGAAATCCTTATATCAAAGTTAAATATTTAATCCATTTTGTGTATAACTCACATATATATTCTGAACAACCTAATTTTTGATAAATTCCCAAAAATATTTTCCAAAGAAAATGAAAAGAAAAAGGGAGTCAAGTGTTTTGAGTGTGAGGGGTATGACCACATTCAATCCAAATGTGCTAACACTCTAAAGAAGAAAGGTAAGACAATGGCTGTTGATAAATCCAAGTTTTGTAATGATTTGTATGTAATCTTACTAGGATTATCAGATGCTTTATGCATAGTTTTGATCCTGGATAATGCTTGATTGTGATCATTTTTTGTTTCAGGACAAAACCTTTGTTTTGAAGACAACACGACTTTTGAGGAGCGTTTTGGACGATGGAAGGCAATATTTTGAAGATGGTGAAGATGAGAAGCAATTTGAAGAAGTTCTGAACGCATCAGAACCAATCAGAGCCAAGAAGAATGAAGAGCTAAGAAGAAGGGCAAAATCGTAAATCCAACATCAAAGCAGCCCATTGTCGCCTCGGCGACAAACCTTCTGGAAATCTTCGAGTGAAAGAGCTTCGCCTCGGTGATGGTTCCTCATCGCCATGGCGAAGTTAGTCTTTTGCATGTCGCCTCGGCGACAATTGACCATCACTACAGCGAAGTTAGTCTTCTGCATTGTCGCCACGGCGACAATTCATCGTCGCCACAGCGAAGTTTGTTGTGCTCCACGTTGCCTCAGTGCCAGTCCACCATCCCCTCGATGAAGCTAGGGTTATTTTAGTGTCGCCTCTACGACAACTGCAGTATATAAAAAAATTGTCATTGTGAACAGTGACAGGGGGCTGTAGAGAGAGAAACACATACCATTTTAGGAAATTTAGGGGGAAAGCAAGGGGATTCATTTATTAAAAGGGTAGGTTTAGTTTGTTCATAGTTTATTATTACGGATTATGATGGAAATGGCTTCTGATTTGAAGTTCATTTTCAAATTCATGGGTAACTAAACCCATT
>WYDK02000026.1:126906-138039 GCA_009867345.2 Toxicodendron radicans | reverse complement strand
TTTAATTCTACTTGTCATAGATTTGATGTGATCTCGCTCTATCATATATATATGCTTAGCCACGCACCCTTCATTAAAAATAGTATATTATAAATAGATTTATTATGTTATAAAATGTCAAATATTTTTAATTCTACTTGTCATAGATTTGATGTGATCTCGCTCTATCATATATATATGCTTAGCCACGCACCCTTCATTAATATGCTCTCAATTCTTTACCAAGTTATTTCTATTTAATTGACAATTGACTAAACAAGTAAGAACCCACCTATTTTTAATTATATTGGCATTTGTTTAAATACAAATTGTGAGATTCCATACTTTATAGTTCAGCAATAACCTAACTTTTATATCCATATATAAACTATAATTTAAGCTACCATTAATAAATGATCTTTATAACATATTAATCTTAGGTGGGTTCATCATTAAATTATCATTAACTTTAAGTGAATTCATAGCAACATATGAAATAAATTTATTTCCCCAATTCTTGATGATATTGATATATACGGCCCATTAATGTTATTGCTTGTGGAAGATAAGTATCATTCTTGACCAAAATATTGTTGTGAGGACTTAATCAGATGCTAACAAATCTTAAATCTTTGGGAAAACGAAAATAATGTTAACAAATAACAAATAAATAACTACACACACAAACACAAGATTTATATTAGTCCACTCTCTGTATAAGAGCTACGTTCACTTTGCATCGCGAAATTTCACTATGAAGAAGAACAAAAATTACAAGAGTCTCTCACAAACCTCACAAATTGACTCACTCACTAAATCCTTTTTAGTGGCTCTCACTCTCTAATTGTGGTTTTGCCTTCTATTCTTATTTTGTCATGGCTAATTCTAGGACTTAACCTTTTCTTATAGGTAATACATGTGATACTATTCCTAATAGGACTCAAATCTCATATCCTAATAGGAATTTTATTTCAATTCCTAATACAATTATATTTTTATTTCTGATTGTATTCCTAAAAGGAAAAAAAAAAAAATTCTACATAGAAACATATTAGGAAAACTCATGTCCTAATCCAACACTAATTTGGATTGAATTTGACTCAACAATCTCAACAATCTCCAACTTGGAGACTAATTCAACATGTTTCAATTCTTCATTTCCATCAGTAGCGACATCAACTACTCTTTCTTCAAACAAGAAGTCCAACTGAAGTTGTACACAACTTCGGTTTCTCAATGGTAACAATCTTTGTAAACATATCAACTGGATTTTTACTCCCTTGAATCTTCTTGAGAGCTATAACTCCTTCCCAAAGCTAAGCGTATGAAATGGTAACAAACTTCTATGTGTTTTGTCCTAGCGTGGTACAATGGGTTCTTTGCTAGTTGAATTGCACTTTGGCTATCACAATACAAAGCGTTCTTCTCATAATTCTGACCCAATTATTCTAGAAATCATTGTAACACATTAGCTCCTTACTAGCTTCTATTACAGCAACATACTCTGCCTTTGTAGTAGAGAGGGCAACCATATTTTGTAACTTTGAAACCTAACTGATTAATGTCCCACCTAATGTAAAGACATAACATGTGGTACTCTTGCGATTATCAATGTCTCCAGCCATATTAGCATCCACATATCTTTATAGCTCTAAGTCTGACTTCCTAAAGCATAATATTGAATCTATAATACCTCTCAAATATCTAAGAATCCACTTCACTGCTTCCCAATGTTGCTTTCCTGGATTGATCATGTACCTACTCACAACTCTCATTGCATGTGCTATGTCTAGTCTCGTACACACCATGACATACATAAGACTGCCAATCATTGATGCATAGGATACCTTAGCCATGTAGTCTCACTCATGTTGTGTTATAGTTGACTGATATTTGGATAATTTAAAATGACTAGCCAAATGGGTACTTATTGGCTTTGTTCCATCCATGTTGAACATATTACGTACTTTCTTCACATACTTTTCTTGTGATAGCTTTAAGAAACCATTGGCTCTATCTCTGGTAATCCACATACCAAAGATTTATTTAGCAGCTCCCAAATCCTTCATAGCAAATTCCTTTGACAATTTCCTATTTACAAGCCCCTACAATCAACATGTCATCCACATATAGTACTAAGATGATATAAGAGTTACCAAGTTTCTTGAAATAACAACAATGGTCTGCTTGGCATCTTAGGAAATCATTACTACACATAAACCCATTAAACTTCTTGTACCACTGTCTAGGCGCATGTTTTAGCCCATATAGGCTTTTTTAAAGTTTGCACACCATTCTCTAATTTTCTTCTACTTTAAAACCCTATGGCTGTTGCATATAAATTTATTCATACAGTTCTCCACGAAGAAACACAGTCTTTACATCTAACTGCTCAAGATGAAGGTATTCTTTTGCCACTATCCCAAGTACTGTTTTTATTGTTGTCAACTTGACAATTGGAGAGAAAATTTCAGTGTAGTCAATGCCCTATTTCTACTGACATGCTTTCACGACTAGTCTTGCTTTATACCACTTGTAGCCATCATGTTCTTCCTTCACCTGATAAACCCATTTGTTTTTTTCAATGCCTTATTTCCTTCTAGTAGCTCTGTCAATTGTTAGGTTTGATTTGTTAATAATGAGTCCATCTTAACCTTCATAGCTAGTTCCCACTTGATTTTGCATCGCTTCCTCGTAACACTTTGGTTCACCACCATCAATTAGTAAAATATAGTGCCATGAAGGGGAGTACATTTGTGGTGGTCTTATAGTCCTGGAAGATTTTTTAGGTTCAAACACGAGTGTTTGTGATTCAACTTTTGGAGCTATATTATCTTAATATTTCTGGTCATTGTCTTGCATGTCATTCATTGGGAAATCTTTCAAATGATCTACCTTTTCCTTCTTCACTTCAGTGCTTGGATTTTGTAACTTCATGTTGAGTCTATCCTTGTACATCACTTCTTCATTGAATATGACATCTCTGCTCCTTATAATATTGCTATTTTGGTCATCCCAAAAACGATAACCAAACTTAGCATCACCATAACCAATGAAAAAAAATTTATTAGATTTATCATCAAGCTTACTTATAAAAAATAGAGTCAATATGAATATAGGCTAAAGAACCAAACACTCTTAAGAAATAATAATTTACCTCTTTGTTGCTCCAAACTTTTTTTGGGATCTTACAATTAACAGTACAGAGAGTTCTCTGTTGAGCAAGTAGGCTGTAGTATTAATTGCGTCAGCCCAAAACATTTGTGGTAGTCTAACATGCAATCTCATGCTTCTTGCACGATCATTTAGGGTTATGTTCAACTTTTTAGCGACACAATTTTGTCGAGGAGTTTCAGGAGTGGTCTTCTCCATCTTGATCCCATTATTGACGCAATATTCTTTGAACCCTTGATCAATGTATTTTCCCCCATTATCAGATTGCAAGCACTTCACGCTTAGGTTTGTCTCATTTTCAATCATGGCTCTCCACTTTTTAAAAGTATCAAAGACATCAAATTTATTTTTCAAAAAATAAACCCATACCTTTCTGGTGATGTCATCAATGAACGTCACATAGTACTTTGAGCCTCCAAGGGATGACACATGAGCAGGTCCCCACACGTCTTTATGAACCAACTCCAACTTCTTTGCCTTTGGTTCCCTTGCAACTTTGAAAAAACTCACTTTTATCTATTTGCAGAAGATGCAACTTTCACACAAACTGTGATCAATTGACTTCAACTCTGGTAGTTTTCCCTTTGATTGAAGCTCCTTCATTCCTTTCATGCTCACATGCCCAAGTCTACAATACCACAAACTCAAGGTAACACTAGCATCTACAACTACAACTACAACTACAACTACAACTGAATCTATGCAACTAGAAGTCATGTAAAGAGTTCTAATTTTATTTTCACGAGAAACCACCATGACTCCTTTAATAACTTTCCATACACCACCTATAAAGGACACATTATGCCCTTAATCATCAAGTTGTCCAACTGATATTAGATTACACATTAATTTTGGTACATGCCTTAGTTTCTGGATTTTCCACACAGATTTGTTTGTCATCTTCAACCTAACATCACTCATTCTTACAATATCCAAAAGTTCTCAATCTGCTAGGTATCCATGATTTCCAGCCACATAATTTTTTAGAATTTCACGGTGTGTAGTGGTATGGAATGAAGCTTCTAAATCTAAAACCTAAGAGTCAATAGCACTATCAATAGATAAAAGTAAAATATATTGTACCTCCTCGGTTACGACATTGGCGACTTCGTTATTGTTGTTCTCCTCTTTCTTTGGTGCTTTGCAATTCCTCTATATATGACCTTTATTGCCACAATTCTGACACTCTATCTTTTTCTCAAACCTAGACTTGCTTCTTCCATTCCTTGATTTTGATCTTCCTCTGCCTCGATTTGAATTTATGTCGTAGCCACTACCTCTTGTTTCAACATTCAAAACATTCGATGTTATCTCACCTAAATCTTTCTTGTGAACCTCCTTAGCGAGAATTTTATCCTTGACATCAGTGAGTTTTAATTTCGCACTACCTATTGATTACTAATTTTTGCTTTCATAGGCTCCCAACTATTTGGTAGGGAGGCCATAAGAATTAGGGCACAAACTTCTTCATCAAAATCAACTTTTACAGACAACAGTTGATTAATGATTATATTAAAATTATTCATATGTTCTATCACAGAAGCACCTTCTCTCATCTTCAGATTAAATAAAAATTTCATAAGATGTACCTTGTTATTAGCAGAAGTATTCTCATACACATCAGCCAAGATTTTCATCAACCTTAACGGGATTGTCTCCTTCTCCACGGTACTTGCCACGTACTTGGTTAATGTCAATCAAATGACTCCTAATACTAGTCTATCAAAGAGTCTATTATCTTTATCTGATATCTTTTCGGGGTTTTCCCCTAAAAGAGGTAGATGTAATTTTCTGTCATACAAGTGATCTTTAATCTGCATCTTCCAGAATGCTTAATCTATTCCATCAAACTTGTTGATCTTAATTGTAGATCCTCTTTCTTTTCCAACCATCGCTTTCTTCCTCAAACCTTGCTCTGATACCAATTGTTGTGGGGATTTAATCAGATGCTAGAAAATCCTAAATCCCTAGGAAAGCGAAAATAATGTGAACAAAGGACAAATAAAAATCACACATACAAACACAAGATTTATAGTGGTTCACTCTCCGTATGAGAGCTACGTCCACTTTGCCGCTGCAAAATTTCACTATAAAGCAGAAGAAAAATTACAAGAGTCTCTCACAAGCCTCACAAATTGGCCCACTCACTAAATCCTCTTTGGTGGCTCTCACTCTCTAACTGTGGCATTACCTTTTATTTTTTTTTTGTCATGGCTAACTCTAAGACTTAACCCCTTTTTATATGTAATACATGAGACACTATTCCTAATAGGACTCAAATCTCATATCATAATAGGAATTTTATTTTAATTCCTAATACAATTATTTCCTATTTCTAATTGTATTCTTAAAAGAAATTAAAACAATTCTACATAGAAACATATTAGGAAACATCATGTCCTAATCCAACACTAATTTAGATTGAATTTGGCTTCAAAATCTCAACAATCTTCCTATTCATTATCATTTTTGTTTTCCTTTCATTTTCTTATTTTTCTATTCATTATTTTTTTTCAATTGTTTTGTTTCCTTATCATTCCTCTTCTTTAAAAGAAAATAAGACAAGAAAAAAAAAAACAAATAATCACATGTTTAACTGAGAAAAATAAAAAAGAAACAAACATATATATATATATATATATAGAATAATAATAATATATAATATTATTATTAATAATTCTCTAATCAGGATGTTATTATATAAATTTGACATTTTCCCATTTTCTATTAATATCGTCTAATATTCAAGAGTGCCTTATTTATTTATTTGTTGTTATTATGGATTCTCCTTGCAAAATAACAAAGCAATTTATGCATGGTGAAAGAGAAAAGAGAAAACAAGAAAGAGATTTATAGAGTATTTAATATTAATATTAATATTATTATGGAAACGTGGCTAAATTAAGGCCATGAAGTCTACCGAACAATATTATTATTATTATTAATATTAATTGCTTTGAAATATTGAAATGAATCTCACCAAGATCATTATATATATTATTAAATTGACACAAGCAGATAGTTTATATCTATATATATATGTATTATAAAATTGACACAAGTAGATAGTTAGGGTGGGTCTCGTGCTTATAAATAGTCTAAAATTCTTGCAATCCATTGTCAAGAGTACTCCCTTGTGTATCTTATCAATCAAAAACTTGCTTATAATATTTTAGCCATCATGCTTCTTCAAATCATAATTCTCTATGCTTCCATCTTCCTTCTCTCAATCCTAATTGTCAAAACCCTCTTCTCCTTCTCTTCCAAACACTACAAGCTCCCTCCAAGCCCTTTCGCCTTGCCGGTCGTCGGCCATCTCCATCTCCTCGGCCCCTTCATGCACCAGTCCTTTCACATGCTTTCCTCCCGCTATGGTCCCCTCATTCACCTCCGACTGGGCTCTGTCATTTCAGTCGTCGCTTCGTCTCCCGAAATCGCTAAAGAACTACTGAAAACAAACGAACTCACTTTCTCTGCGCGCAAACACACCGCTGCCATTGATCACCTTACTTACAATTCCTCCTTCGCTTTTGCTCCCTACGGACCTTACTGGAAATTCGTCAAGAAAATCAGCACGGTTGAGCTACTCGGAGCTAGAACTCTCGGACAGTTTCTTCCCATTAGAAGCCAGGAGTTGCAGGATTTCGTCAAGCTTTTGCTTGAAAAGTCTCATGCGGGAGAAAGAGTTAACGTTACAGAAGAGTTGTTGAAGTTGACGAATAATGTGATATCGCAAATGATGTTTAGCATCAAATGTTCGGGGCCGGATGGCCAAGCCGAGGAGGCGAGGAGACTTGTTCGGGAAGTGACGGAGATTTTTGGAGAGTTTAATATTTCTGATATAATTTGGTTCTTTAAGAATGTGGATTTGAAGGGATTTAGAAGGAGGTTTATGGATATTCATAAGAGATATGATTCGTTGCTTGAGAAGATTATATCGAACCGCGAAATGGTGAGGAAGGAGAAGAAGAAGAAAAATGGAAGGAGAATAAATGGAGATGTTGAAGAGGTTAGAGATTTTCTTGACATTTTGCTTGATGCTATGGAAAATGAGAAGTCGGAGATAAAGTTGACAAGAGATCATATCAAGGCCATAATTTTAGTAAGCCAGTTATCAGAATTTTCTCTTGATCCGAATTTTTATCTTTATAAACATAGATTTATATGTAAAAAAAAAAACTATTTTCCTTATAACAAATGTACATACATGCGTCTCCTGTTTAAGCTAATTTTTCTTTCTTTCTTTTTCAATTCAATTTTCAAACTTAAGCAAGAAATCCCATTAAATCTATATTCTTAGAAAGATAGATAGATTAATAATGGAAGTTAGTGGCATTTAATGAATCAACAATACTTCTTTCTTCTTAATTAAATACAATGGTTGAATATCATGTACTTTAGTGGCATTTTACAGATTTGTCTTCAATGACTTTCCTCATTTGGAACAAAACATTATATGTGTATATATATGCATGACCACATACATATTCTTTTTGATATGTCTCAATCATATTCTTTTTATTTTTTTGATTTTCAAGAAATCACTGTGTATATTATACAAGACTTTTTATTACGTGTACGTAAAAACTGGCAGCGAGTATAATACAGTCATGTAAAAGTATAGATTTCCTGTGTTTTTTTATTCACGAGTTTAACATTAATGTATTATTCCAGGATTTCCTGACAGCTGCAACAGACACAACCGCCATGGCAGCCGAATGGGCATTGGGTGAACTCATCAACAATCCAAACGTTCTCGAAAAGGCTCAGGAAGAAATCGACCAAGTTGTCGGAAAATCCAGGCTCGTCCAGGAATCCGACCTTCCGAATCTCCCATATCTCCAAGCCATTATAAAAGAAAACTTCAGGCTCCACCCTCCAATCCCAATGATCGCTAGGAAATCCATCGAAGATTGCCAAATCGGCAAGTACACAATTCCTGAAGGCTCTCTATTGTTCGTAAACCTCTGGTCGATCGGAAGAGACCCCAAAGTTTGGAATAATCCAATGAAGTTCAATCCTGAGAGATTCCTGAAACCAAACGAGAGTGATGGTCGTGGAATTAACATTGATGTTAAAGGGTTCAGCTATCAGTTGTTGCCATTTGGAACTGGAAGAAGAGGGTGCCCTGGAATCAATTTGGCCATGCAGGAGTTGCCGACGACTCTGGCGGCTATGATCCAGTGCTTCAACTGGAAGGTTGTGAATCCTGAAGGAGTGGAAATGAAGGGTAATGATTTAGTTGATATGTCTGAACGGCCAGGATTGACGGCTCCTAGAGCTAATGATCTTGTTTGTGTACCAGTGGCACGGTGTTCTCCGGTGACCACTTTTTGGAATGTAATTGCTTGAATTAGTAGTTTTCTTTGTTATTATATTTTCAAAGTATAAAAAAAATTATAAAGATTTTTTGTATAAAGTAAAGTGATAAGAGATGAATGAAAAAATAAATATAAAAAATCGAACTCCTCATATTCAGTCTTTCATTCATCTTTTATCTCATCATTTTGTAAAAAAAATCTTTATAAAATTTTTTTTAAGTATTACCCTTATATTTTTATCATAAATTAAGTTTCAAGAGAAAGATGTATTGTATTTTGTCGTATCTTAATAAAATCTATTGTATATATGCATTTGTTTATTTTCCTTGGAGTGCTGGAGCACGATAATATTCTAATTAAAATATTTTAAAATAAATAGACAAGAATTTTTTTGTTTATGAGGTATATATGATATGCTACAATTATTCATGAAACTATAATAAGATCATCTTTTGTAATGAATGTAAAGATGATGTAATACTCCGCTGAGCTTATGGGGGGAGAGAATCATATTTCATTAAAAAAAATTTATATGTAAAGATGATGTAAAGATGATGTAATACTCCGTTATATATTTCATATTTCATTAAAAAAATTTTATAAGTAAAGATGATGTAATACTCCGTTATATATTTCATCATATTTCATCTTTTGTAATGAATGTAAAGATGATGTAATACTCCGTTATATATGAAAATTTTCAGACGCAAACATCCTAAAGTTTTTAATATATTGACTAAATGAGAGAGATCGTTTGCTGGCTTTTGAATTTGTATTTTGTGAACAGTGTCGTAAACAGAATTTTTAGTAAATGGGTTCAAGAACATCTAAGTTGATAAATTCATAATAAAAAATATATTGAAGTAATAAATATAAAAAATGTTTTTTTTTTAAAGTTATATATACCAAATTATCAATTTTATAATTATCCTCAACGATTTTTCATATTCTAAAAACGTTACATAAATGTTTCATTGACAATTTCATCAAATATCTCTTTCTTAATATATGAAATAAGACAGTCATTCTACAACTTAGGGTTTAATAAATTCTTTAAACTCATTCAAAATTAACTCAAGAATTAACTAAAATTTATCAAAACCCAACTTAAAACAACAACTAATTAACCAACAAGATTAAATCAAAATTCACATCAAAATCTAGGAATTTAATCTTCCAATATCAAACCTATTTATTAAACTCAACAAAAACCTATAACTCATAATCTTTCATCAACTAAGAAAGTTAAAAAGAAAAACCTCAAATCTTATAACTTAGGTTTTTCTAAAAATTTCTACTAACCCAATAAAATTCAATTCATAAACTCATGAAAATTCATCAAATCCAAATATCAAGTAATTAACCAAATCCTCAAACTTTACAAAACTTAGGGTTTCATCAATTCTTTAAACTATTCAAAATTAACTCAATAACTAACCAAAATTTATCAAACCCAACTTAAAACAACAACTAATTAACTCATACCTCAACATAAACAAGATTAAATCAAAATCTAGGAATTTAATCTTCCAATTTCAAACTCATTTATTAAACTCAACAAAAACGCATAGGTCATGATGATCTTTTATCAATTAAGAAAGCTAAAAGAAAATAAATTTAAGTAATAAAAAAACAAATTGAGCATCATCTTACCTTGTAATCCAAATGAGTAGTTTTCTTAAGTATCCAACCAAAGAAAAAATATAATATGAGAGAAAATAAGAGAAAATGAAGAAGAGAGAAAAGATAAAAAAAAGTGTTAATTAATAATTCATTTTTGTGGGATCAATATTAATTTAAGTGAGGTCAAAATTATAGTTTTCATAAACTTTTAGGACTTTTTTTTTTTTTTTTAAATTGAGTGGGTTCAAATAAACCCACAATTATAAGTGTGGCTACTCTGTTTATGAAGAAAGCGACTATTCATTCACTTTTGGTTCGCATGTTAAAACCTTCAAGATATCCGCACTAAAAATTATATATATAGTAATTCTCCAATACATACGCTTTTTAAATTTTTAAATACGAACCAAGGGCAAGAGTCTAGATGCTCACTTAACAAACCATGTGATGTGAAATAGCGCTAAGACGCTCAGCTTTAATCAGCATGTAAAAATTTCAAAACATCCGCATTGGAAAATGCATATATATATTTTCCAATACAGACGTTTTTAAAATTTTTAAATACGAACAAAGGGCAAGAGTCTAGACGCTCACTTAACAAACCATATGATGTGAAATAATGCTAAGACGCTCACCTTTTATCAACATATAAAAATTTCAAAACGTCCGCATTGGAAAATGTATATATATATATTATGTCAAAACGTGTAAAACAATCAAACATGTTTCAATCCAATGAGACTAATATATCCAATGGTGTATAAGTTTATATATATATATATATATATATATATTATGTCAAAACGTGTAAAACAATAAAACATGTTTCAATCCAATGAGACTAATATATCCAATGGTGTATAAGTCTATATATATATATATTATGTCAAAACTTGTAAAACAATAAAACATGTTTCAATCCAATGAGACTAATATATCCAATGGTGTATAAGTATATATATATATATATATATTATGTCAAAACTTGTAAAACAATAAAACATGTTTCAATCCAATGAGACTAATATATCCAATG
>WYDK02000026.1:91057-109520 GCA_009867345.2 Toxicodendron radicans | reverse complement strand
TCAATAATCAAACAATTATCCAAATATAATTTAGGACAACTTTGAACCAACTTGAAGGTTGATTTACTTACCTTGATATATCACCAATTTCAAGCCAATTTTCTCCTTAGAATCAAGTCCACACTTCCTTTAATCTAAAACAGCAACCAAACATGAAAAATAACCAATTAAAGTATGATTAAACACAACAAAAACACGAATTCATGCCTTAGAAACCTAGGAGATGAAAAGCCCTAAGTTGATTACCTAAATTCTTCTTGAATTACCTTGTAAAACTATGGAAAATTTGAGAGGAAAATGAAGAGAAATGAAGAGGATGAAGTCGGCAGCATGGAGGAGAAGAAAGATGAAGAAAATTCTAGATATATCATTATATATAAATATCTATTCACTAAGTTCCCAAAATGCCCCTCAACTTTGAGTTAATTACGGTTTTGCCACTAGTGAGATTACACAAATGCCCTCAATATAATCATATTATACACTTAAAAAACTTTTATTTCATTCCCCACTTTTTCTTCAAATTCCTTGTGAAAAGACCATTTTACCCCTAGTGAAGATTTTATGTTTATTCTTTTTATTTCCTTTAAAGTAATTTCAAATAATTAAAACTAAGGGTATGAGAATGAAATATGTAATCTCACGTACCTTTTTAGCACCTCAAAGCGAGCATTATAGGGTTCCCATGATCAATTACGAACTATTCATGAGTATCGGAGGCAGCGAACAGAATGGATGTCTGCGCAGTTTCAAGTCTTATTCAATATGCAGAAAGCTCACATGGAGCAGGCCGGATTGGGCACCTCTGAATATAAGTTGACTGAGTTCCAGTTCCAACCAGGATGGCAGGATGAGGAAGATGATGGAGAGGAGTCTGAGGACAGTGGAGAGTGATAGGCTGCTGTGTTTTGTGTTTACATGTTTTACCTGTTTTTTTCGTTTTTTTTTATTATTTTTATTTTGTGTGTGTCGTTTTTGGATTTGTTATTTTGTTATGTTTATTTCTTGTTTTGGATTATGCTACATCTTAGTGAATTATGTTTTTGTTTAGTTTTATTTTTCACCCATGCTTTTCATTTATGCACTAATATGGCCAAGAAAGGCGTATGGTTGTTATTTTTTTTTAGTTTTGCGCTACATTACGAAACAACGCCGCCTTGCACAACTAAAGGTAAGTGTTTAATTTTGTTTGCACATTGGGGACAATGTCCATTTTAAAAGTTGGGGGTGAGGAGTAAAATTTGCTTTTTTTCTTGTTTTGAGACTTTCATTTTGTTCAGTTTGACTCTCATTGAGTGTACTTCAAAAAATTGAAAAAAAAAATTAACCCTTTTAGAACTTTTACATAAGTCGATGACAGTACCATGAACACATTATTTGTGTAACTTTGAGCGTAATAACTCGAGCATTAATGTAAGGAGGATAGTAGAAGACGAGTACACCTAGTTATGACTTTCTAAAGTGGGGCTTGATTGGTGAGTCGTTGGAAACCTAGAGACATTTTATGTGTCTTATGACCAAAGAACTTTAATTGTTTTTGGAAATCGTGTATGAACGTTAGAACTCTTTTGATAATCACTTCAGGCGAAATCATATAATTCGCACTAGTTAGGAAATGATTTAGGCAAATTCTTTGGATCGATTAGGCCTTTCAAGCTAACCTAATTTTTAAATTTTCACTAGTCAACCCTTTGAGCTATTGAAACACATTGATAATCTTATTTTTCTTTCTTTAAACCCGAATCACCCACCTCAATTATGAGCCAGAAACACATTCATGCCTTAATTCTTTTAGGAGGCTTAATCCTAGAGTAAGTATTGTGGAGATCTTTTATGAGTAAAGATGGAAAGTAGGTTCCATAACCCGAGTTATGCAGAGTATTAAGTTGGGGGTTATGGGGAATGGTGAATCTTGCAGGGGGTTAGTCGGTTTTTTCGCCCTTTTCCCTATTGAAAAAAAAAACACTTATGAAAAAAAAAAATACTTTTTGAGTAATAAAGAGAGGATGCGAAATGAAAAGGAAATGAAAAAAGGAAGGTTTGCATTTAAGTTGAGGCAAAAAAAAAGAATTAAAGTGGAAGAAAGGAAAGATGAGTGTGCATATTTGAGAAAAGGAGAGAGGTCTAAGTACGGATTAAGTCTCTTAACTTGAATTATTTTCCTTTTCCCGTTCTTTCATAAACCATACCATGGCCTAACATTACAACCAATATAAAGACCTATTGATCATGGGTAGTGAGTGGATTCTAGATTAGTGGAGAGTGATTTGAAAATTGAGCGTATGAAGTTACATGTACACTTAAAATTTTTACTTGTGTTTTCTTCTTTGCTTATGATGTCGTGCATAAAATTATTCGGGTTCAGGATGAATGGTTTGTGGAAGTAAAAGAGAGAGTCAATAACGAAAGTGTATTTGGATTTTGCTTATTCTTTATAATTATGTGGAGTAATTATTTGATTTGTTTACAAATAATAGAATCTTTGAGACTAATACATGTATGATTCTAAGAGAGGGCAAGGATGTTTGTGGGTAACATCGCGAGAAACCCTCACGAGACTACAACTCATCCAACTAGGGATGCCTAGGGATTTAAAGGCTTGTTGCATACGCTAAATGTAATCGTGTTAATCTACGAAAGTGATTAAGAATAAATTAGGTTTAGTTTTTTTTTTTTTCAAGCTTTAAATTTTATTTTATCGCTTAGCTTGCTAGGGACTAGCAAGAAGCTAGTTGGGGGTTCTTGATAAGAGCTTGAAAATACTTTAATACTTAGTGTTTCCTTGAGAATATTTGTAGGGAGAATGAGACTTTAATAGCTGATTTTATCAACTTTTGTCATAAATATCTTTTACGGGATCACGAGGGTATTTTTGTCTTTTCAGATTCTGATTGAGAGAAATGTGGCGTTGATAGAAAAGTGTGTTTGTGGCGAAGTGACCACCGCGTAGGAACAAACGGATCGAGAATCGGAGCTGAATTGAAGAAGTTACAGAATTTTGAAGTTCAAGTGCTATTTTGGGTTACGTTCCAGTTTGAGTATGCTCCAGTATTCTGACAATAACGGGAGACGTGGATATCAGATTAAGGAAATTCTTAGACCGTTGGAAAGATTATTTATAGATATACAAGTCATATGTTCACCATTTTCACTTAATTAAGAAGGTTCAGGGTCAAAAGATACGGTCATTAAAGAGCTAAGAAGAGATTCAAGGAATAAAGGTAGAAGCACTCATGCCGCGGCACAGTCACGACTTTTATGTTTTTTGTTTTTCTCCATTTTTACGTGTTTTTAATGACTCTAAGAAAAGAATATCTTCTGCGCATGTGATCCCATCCTTGTGCTGAGCTGTTCCGAAAAAGACAACCACTTTTTCAGTGTGACAATGAGAGAATGTACAGTAACCTAGCTGTGAGGATTGATTTATCCTAGTATTATGCCAAGTGTCCAAAGTTGCCCTACATTCTCTCATATTTAAGCAAAGTGGAAAGATTATTGAAAAAGTCTTCTCCAAGTCTTCTTCCTCAGCGAGAGAGACGGCCACTGAGAGTCCTTGGGACTACCACTACGTTCTCGAGCTAGTCTGGATAATGGATCTCTCGTACCTAACCATTACTTAACAACTTCTCTACTTCTTCATTGATAACTCGGTTCCTCTCAAGAGTAAACTTCCTTCTCTTTTGCTTCACAGGAGGATGATCTGGATCGGCATTTAGTCGATGGACGATGACATCAAGGCTAATTTCTGTCATGTCAGAGTGAGACTAGGCAAACCAATCTTGGTTTTGTTTGAGGAAAGCAATGAGCTTCCCTCGGATGTCAGGTCTTAGTTGAGCTCTGACTTGGGTCTTTATGTCTGGATAGTTTGGGTGTATTTGGACTTCATCCTGCTCCTCTATTGCCGGTTTGTCTGGTTCGGCTCTTTTAGAAAAGCATGAGTATAATTGCTACGACACCTCATGATGCCTTTGAGGGCACTTTGATAACAACTCCTGGAGGCTATTTAATCACTTCTGATTTCTCTCACTCCCCATTTGGTAGGGAACCGGATGGTTTGATAAAAATTTGAAGGGATCGCTCGCATCCCGTGAATCCAAGGTCGTCCTAGGATTACATCTGGTTTGTAAATTGATACCTTCTGCGTAGACCGAAAGTGATATCTCTCCGATGGTGTACTTCTGCTCTGAACTGAAACCGACAAGAATGGTGGACCTCTAATTGATATTCTTTTCATCAATACCCATGACTTTGAGTGCTTCAAGGCATAAGACATTTGCTGATGATTCGTCGTCCACAAGGATCGTCTTCACAAGGATCGTCTTCACAAGAATATTGGCAATTTGGAGAATGATTACTAGGACATCATGGTGCTGATTGTCAATAGCAAAGCTTTCCCTGTCAACAAATTGGATGGTCTGATCCATCGACCCTTATGCCGAAGTTGAAGATGAGCGAGCTGATGGGTTAACTGTGGCTCAAGTATGTAGCTTGGTGGAGGAATAACGTATCACACTCATTTCTGAATCGACCGAGATCACATTACATAATCTTTCAGGTGTGGGCTCTTATGGTGGTGGTGTAACCTTATGGTTCTTGCTGGTGAAAGTGTTTTTTCCCTTCTTGGTTAAGAGTTCTCGAAGATGGCCCTTTTTTAACAGCTCCGCAACTTCAAGTCGAAGAGCAATGCAATCAACTGTGTTATGACTATGATCGCCATGGAACTCACACCATTTTGTAGTGTCTCAAGGAGCCCCGGTGTTTTTTTTAACTTTGCTGGTCATCTGACAGTGTTTCCTATTCTTTTCATGACAGCTATCACCTCGATCGGCTTTATGTTGAGGTTGTATTCGAGAACTCTACTTTGAGTGATCAGAATAAGCGCTCTTTCATTGGGATGAGTTGAACGGAGTTCCAATAGACGTCGATTATCATACCCGTCTATTGTCGCGATTATTGCCTCATAGAGGAGTGGGGTACGGCTTGGTGTTACAGTTGTCTTGTCGTCGTTCGGCTTTTTTTTAGCGTCGATCATCATGAGGCCACTATGCGACTCGGTTCTTCTCATCTTTTTCCCACCTTATCTCGGTTCTAGCTCGAGCCGAAACATCTTCCATACTTCAGCAGTTGAATTTGGTTAACTTTTTGTAGAACTCGTTGTCTAGTAGTAGGTCATTCTTAAAAGCGTTAATAGCAGTTTCCTGATTGTAGTATGGTATGGAAACCTTTTCTATGTTGAAGCTACCTAGATACTCCCTGAGTGACTCGCCTCGGTGTTGGTAGATTCTGTACAGCTCGTCGGATAGCTTCTTAAGTCTCTTACTACTAGCGAACTGTTCATTGAAGATGTTTGTGAGCTGAGCAAAGGAAGTGATAGAGTTATTGGGTAGGTTGATGTACCATTGTATTGTCGGACCTGTTAAACTTGAGTTGAAGCTCTTGCACATGCACGTTTCTCGTAAGTTGCAAGGGATGGCGATGACGAACATCCTCTATTTGTAAGATGTTATATGATCATCCAGGTCGATGGTTCTATCATAAAGCTTCATGTTGGGGAAGATGAACTTCTGCGACATCTCCACGAGGACGATGTCCTCCACAAAAGGTGAATCATAAAATCTTTGTGGTTGACTCTTCTTGAGAGGAATTGGCATGCCGGGAATGCGTTGGATCATAACTTCCAACTCGGATAATCTTTTGGAGCAGGCTTGTTCGAATGAAATTACTATGGGAATATAGAGGCATGCATTCTGCATGTATGGGAACACATTCGGGTTGATGTGTATGTTGGAGCCAAGCGGAACCATGTGCATGGATGAGCCGAGCAGGATAGATTGGATGGATGGTCCTGCTCCCGAATGTAAAGGATGAGTTTTGACCTAAAGTGAGAGGCATGTGTAACTAGTATTGTTGGAACAGAGTCGGATGAACTAACGACTTGGTGACCAATTAAGCGGTGAGTGGAACTGATTTGGCTCTGCTCTGTTTACCGGGTTCGTACCAGTTGGAGTCGAGTGTATGTTGGAGTTAGTAGAAAGAGTGCTATTATCAGGGGTATTGAACAATTGTCTCGGTCGAATTTAGATGTAAGACTCGGACGTATGTTACTGATCTAATGTCCAATCTAAACAGTAGAATTGGTTTACCTTATCGTGAAGGGTTTGGTTCTCTGCTCGTATGACATCGTTCTCAGCTTCTAAGGTATTACACTTGTTATTGGTTTCTTGCACAAGTGCGGTGAGAGTGGCGAACTGAGCCGTAACGTCGGGTGCTGGGGTTTCGCGATCTCCAGTCATGATTGATGAACAGACGGGACAGAGCAAGTCGTAAGGCAAATGATTATCAAGGCCCCATGGTGGGTGCCAAACTGTAGACGGTAAAATCTACAGTCAATTTGGAATGGATGGATCTTGTGGGAGATAAGCCACTGACAATCAAATAGACCTGCACAAAGAAAACACAAACATGAAGGCACGGGGGACATCGGTGTGGTATTTGTTGTAGGTGCTCTTACGCTTAAGTCATTGATGTTGAAGGTATTTTAGTGAGGGCTAAGAGCGGGAAATGATTTACCTTGAGGTGGCTAGGGCTAGACTATTGCAAAGTGGCCGGAGCACGACTTTGCTATAACGAAAGAAAAGGGTGGTAAAGCTAGCCGGAACTAGGCTCTACGATAAGAGAACATTGATTCTTGGGAGCAAGAATTTAGGAGCTAATGCTACGGGTGATTCTGTATGAATTATGGGGGAGCGGCCCATGTTTATATAGTGAGCTTAAAAGGTTTGAGTCCTAGTGGGACTCTGAATCCTTTTTGGGTAAGGAATTCGGATTAGGAAAGAAGTCTTGAGACTTGCTTTTATCTGATCAGTACTTATAATTTATGTGAGATTCTGGATCTTGTATAAATTAGGAAAATAAGTAGGATTATGATTCATATTTGGGATATGTATGGATTAATGGGCTAAAGACCAATTTTAGCTTAGTGAGTTGGAAGGCCCAACTCAAGGAACGGTTGATCCACAAGATGAATTCAAGCGTAGATCTAATTGGAATTGGGCCAAGGCACTGGACCATAATTCGTTTATTTCGTTATTGGACCTCGTCAAGCCCAATATGATTTTTGTTCCATATAGCTTTGAACAAGTTTAAAGGATGCACGTACTTCATCTAATCCCATGAATTTACAAACACATTACATATCAATATTACTCTTACTCTATATAAAACCATAAACATTATGGACTCTAAAAATCGCTTATACTAGCTGCTAAATATACTTGGACTGACATCAGTGAACTTTCTTCAGCTTTTGACTTCACTAACAATAAAGATCGGTTTTGAAAGATATAAACTCCTGAGGGACAAGTTCAGGAATCCATTCATTGCAGTTTTGAATAGACCATCAATCCAATAAAATTCTACTATATAATTTAATTCAACATCTTAACCAACTTTATTATCTAGACAACATAAATACAGTTTAATTTAGGAGCAATATAATGACATTGTTATTACGGCATTTAAAAATTTATTTCTCTTGATTTCCTAGTATATACCTGAAGAATTTGAAACCTATATTCTATATGAAAATAACTGGGTCAATGGCCAGAAACAACAATATCATACCTGAAGCATTTGAATAGTAGATCACAATTAGGGCGCGTTTGGAAACTACAGTGTAATTACTAGTGTACTAGACTGTATAATTATTAAGGTAGTAATTACCCACCCTAATAATTACACAATATTTTAAAATACATGACATGTTTGGATGTCACATCGTAATTACATCTGAATTACCAATATCATATTTGGTAGAACAGTTGGTAATTACATAGAAAAATAAAATTATTAATAACACATATTTAAAATTAATATTATTTATTAACAAATATTTAAAATATATATTATTAACTAAATTTTTTTTTATCAATAGCTATAGTAATTTTATAAAATAAATAAAAATTTAATTATAATTAAATAAAAAACTAAAAACTCTTTTAAATTAAAAAAACATCATGTGTCTTCACTGCAATAACCAGAAAATTAAAGAAAAATCTATCTAATTGCTCTCACATTCCATATTTGTTGAGTTATTCCATCTCTTACATTAGACATATATTGTTTATCAGCATCTGTTGGTCCTTCGTCAAGTTCTTCATCTGACTCTGAATCAATATCGTCTAAATTATTAGACGCTTC
Source organism: Toxicodendron radicans (assembly GCA_009867345.2). Classification (NCBI taxonomy): domain Eukaryota; kingdom Viridiplantae; phylum Streptophyta; class Magnoliopsida; order Sapindales; family Anacardiaceae; genus Toxicodendron; species Toxicodendron radicans. The sequence goes on along the minus strand of WYDK02000026.1, from coordinate 101,321 downwards.
TATTTCTTCTTGCATGTGTTCTTTAAAGCATTCATCATCCCAATTCAATTTGCGAATAAAGTTATGAAATACAAAACATGCCAATATAATCAAACTTTTTTTTTTTGATGTTATATTGAGGAGCTGTTGTTAATATGTGAAACTTTTTTTTTCAAAACGACAAATATCCTCTCCACCACATTTTTGAAGCTTTGAATATCTTAAATTAAAAAGTTCATGAGTTGTCTGTGGTGCTTGTGTTTGACTCCACTCTTTCAAATGATATCGTACTCCAAGAACTGAAGTGACTGTGGAAGACTACGATGAATACAATATATTCTGAATTTCTATTTAGAATAGGAAACATTATTTTTATTTTTTGATATTAAAATATTTTGTAATTAAAAAATATTTTTGTAATTACATCCAATTCACAATTCTCCAATTACCATCAATTACACTCAATTCTAATTACCAAATGATTTTCTAAACGCACCCTTAAAAATCAATAATAGAAAACTTATTCAGTTGACCTAATGGGTTAAACTGTGAAGACTCAGACAAATTAATTTAACCCCTTCAGTTTGATAATGACATTTAGGCCCAAATTTGAAAAACCCAAAAACAACATTTTGAGAGCTTTCATATGCAAATGACATTTTCTAATCAAGACTCATGCTTTGACGATTATAAATTGATTACAAGAAAATTATACCTAGACTAAGCTTTCTTGAAATCTTCCAAATTCTTTGTCCAGGCTTTGTCTTTTCCTTTCTTAATAATCCTTTCAATGCATTAAGAAATTCCCTTGTTATCTAAGTCTACAGTCATTACCTAACATGCTTACGGGTAAGGGTGGGTGGGTCTCCTTTTTTTAAGGAACCAGAATCGACCGGTTTCTAATATTTGGAATTGAAAACTGAAACATAGGTATCGGTTCCGGTTTTCGCTACCTGGGTTAATTTTAACTACCCACAACTTTAAAAAAAATGACAAATACACCCCCAATAGTTTGTAAAAATTATAGTTTAGTCTCTATTCTTATCTAGGTACTCGGACCTAGGTTTTGGTTCTTGGTTTCTAGAACCAGAACCTACCTTATGAGAGCCAGTTAGGGTAGGAACCAGAACCAGAATAAGAACCGAAATCGGAACCGAAACCCCAAGTACCCGCTGATTTTGGTTTCGATTGGTTCTTTTGTACACTCCTATGTAGGGGAATATTAGTTTGTTATCATAAAAATAAGAGCATGATGACTCTCGAGTCAACAAAGGGGTTTATTGATTGTTTTCTAAACAACTTGGAGTTAATGGTAATTAACTATTACTGTTCTTTAAAATCGAACCGGTTACACTCGCTTTTCAATTCCTCTCTTCAAATAACCAAATCCCAAATGGACAAACCTAGGATAAAATTAAATTTTTTCAAGAAAGGGGTTTATTGATTGTTTTCTAAACTACTTGGAGTCAATGGTAATAATCATTTTTCCATTGTTCAAAACCAAACCGGTGCACTCACTTTCCAATTTTCTCTTCAAATCCCAAATGGTCCCTAAGACTAGGAGGCTAGGATAAAATTTAAACTTTTAAAGAAAGGGGTTTATTGATTGTTTTCCAAACTAACCGGAGTTAAAAGAATTGACCATATTACTGTTATTACTGTTGTTTAAAATCGAACTAGTCCACCCAGTTTCCAATTTTTCTCTTGACCTCAGCAACTGAAGATCTGAATTCTCTTTTGATCTGAATCTGAAGATTGAAAATTCAAATTCAATTTCGTTCAAATGTTCAATGCGAATCCGTTCCGATTCTAGGTAAACAAGCAATAAAACGAATACCCTTATTATAGGATTTTTTCACTTAACTTTGATGTTCTTCTGAAAAAAATTTAAAATTTGCGCAGGTAAAGCTGTTGTGCGCGTTTGAAGATGGCGGATGTTGTGGCAAACCAAGTGGTAATTTTTATTTGTGAAGTGTTAATTGCTCTGGCCTTATTGAGAATTCGGATAGTTTGCTTTTGTTGGGATTTTAAATATGGAAATTTTATTGTATGTAGGGAGGTTCTTTTGGTGATGCAAATGATGCCCAGAAAAATGTGTTTGATTTAGGCGCATTTGTGGGGGACTTGACTTTTGATGAAGATGCAAGTGGGTAAGTTAAGAAATGTAGAAGCTTTTTGTATAATTTATGTAGAATGTTGTTCGTTGATTTGCTTAAGACGTGATTTGTGTTTTAGAGAATTTGACTATTCTCAAGTTTTCTTGAGTGTTTGTGTAACAATTAGTTAGTAAAGTAGCTTAAAATAAGGAAATAAATGGTGGGTGATTGTAAGTTCTCCGGGTGAAGTTGATTGAGGTGCTGAAATCTAGGAAATAGCTGGAAACTTGAGAGGGTCACCTTGGGAAGCCTTTGCCGGTGACCAAAGTGCCACTCTCTTTTAATCATGTAGTGATGCTGACTGAATTTAATTCGTAAACGTGGAAAAGAAATAAATTTTCTTTCCCTTTTATAGATTATTGCTTAGCAGATTCTTAGGAAAAGTTTGTGGGATAGGTCATGGAGAGTGCTTTTAACTGTAAGGGAAATGTTATAAACTGTCCTGTATTTTTGTTCAGACTACTAGACATTTTATTGTGAAGATGTTGATTGCTGTTGCTGTTTTTGGCAGTGATGATATATCATTGGAAGGACTCGAGAAGGAGCTTGAAGAATGTAAAAACTATGATGTGAGTAACTTTTATGTTGTTTTCTTACGAAGCTAACTCTCGTTTATGTGGTTTTTGCACACGTAGTTGTTATATGGGGAACTAGGGTAAGGTAGCATTGTATTTATAACTTACTGTTTGAGATAGAATCTGCTGGTTGAGGATAAAAACAAGCGAAAGTAGGGTGGGTGTTCTTGTTCTTTAATGTGTGTGACTCCTTGAGTTGGTGTGGTGTAAGTTTGTACAATAAGCTACATAGATTAGATCTATGAGTTCATAGTGCTTCTTGGCTTTTGTCATGATGATTATTTGTTGAAAACACTATTGGAAAATTGTGATATCTTGATGTATGATGGAGATAATCTCTGAGTTTGTTAAATCAAGGTTGTCTTGTTCCTCAGAGGTGAAATTTTGCCTGTAGTGTCTGAGTATTTGCAGAGCAAAGTGATTCAGATGTTAGCATAAAATTTAATTATTAAATGAGTAACACAGAAAGCGACAGATTGCACTATCTAGTTAATTCTTTTAAGCAATTTGAGAATACTTATCAATAACAAGGAATAAAGTGTCTGGATTACATTTCCGATTATCTGGTGGTTTGGTCCAGAGTCTGCATACTATATGATCTTCTTGTACTTGCTACATGAAGTTTGCACTATCATGTCCTTAGTATTTTATATTTTATGTTTGTTTTTGTAATTACTTTGCTTAACTTCATGTTTTATACCTTAATGTATGTGTCTGTGTTCATATAGGTAGTTTCAAACATATTGTCTAAAGGTACAACGCTAAGGGAGTACACGAAGGGGGTTGAGAATGATCTACGCCAAGTTGAGTTGGACTCTATTCAGGTCTGTGGTTATTTGCTTTGCTGAGATGCTTCATATGTAATGTTGTGGTGTCAATTGATAAGATCAAGTACTTCAGTTGTTTTAATTTTATTTCTTTAGGCAAAAGTACTTCAGTTTTATTTTTATGTTTTTATAAAAAATTGTATTGAATCAATTCATTCCTTTGTGCCTTATCTTCGATTTCTATGTGTTGTCCAATCACTGAGTGAGGGTTATGTATAGCTGAGATGCTCTTTAATCCCTTCTTGTATCTTATTTTTTTTGTTTTTTCATTTATGAATTATTATTGATTGATGCTAGAACTTTTTCAATGCTGCAGGATTATATTAAAGAAAGTGATAACTTGGTGTCCCTTCATGATCAAATTCGTGATTGCGATGCCATCTTGTCACAGATGGAGACTCTTCTCAGCGGTTTTCAGGTATGTTAATTCTTGCTGGGCAAGTCAGAAAAACTTGCATTCATCTGTCTTGAGATAACATCTTTTATTTGTTCTGTAGAATAAAAGTATTACAGTTATACTTTTTAAGGAACTTTTAATATTTACTAGTTGCTAGTTCAATGAATAGTGAAGTTCTGAAGTTCAAGAATTATTTATGACTGATAACATTATGTATTGTTCCCAATGTTGTGATTTGAAACTCCTGTTTGACCTTTCGTTCATTAGTGCTGTATGGAACACTTTCATGTGGCGGTTGATGCTTATTTATATAAACTTTGCAACTGAAAAAGTGATAATGAAGTTGTGCAATAGGGTCAACCATTTTTAGTAGTAGAACCATTCATGGATTGCAAATTGTTATCAAGTTGAGGAGGAAAGGAGAAAGAGAAAACTTTCTTTGTTGAGTTCTTGATAGGAATCTGTGTAACAATGAATGCTGGATGCTAAAATACTTAATGCTGTCATAGCTCTTGAATCATTCCATACAATAAAATTAGGAGGTTAGGGACTTTGTTGGACACACAAAGACATGTTACCAATCAGATGCTTTTTTATAAAATTGCTTGGTATAAGCTGACAGAACTACTAGCTTCATATTTGCTGCTGCTTGAAGAAAAAAGTTTAAAAAATATGGTCTTACTTTCTGTTTATATCACAATACCCATGACTAGTGGGAAAAGTCTGTTGCAATAGCAAAAGTCACTTCTAAATGTCACATACATAGTTCAAGTTCTGAGAGCATCCACTTTACAGAAAAATGCTGAAAAGGACCATTTACTGATTGAGCCCTCCTAGGATATGAATTCATTGGTATCATACATGATACCAAATAATGATCCTTGATACAAGCATTATTAGCATCTGAGAATCGCACATAACAGGCTTTATTCGTTTGTTTGGATAAGAACATTCAGGAATATTTCAAATATTATCCTCTCTCATTCATTCTTCTTTTCTTACATCAATTTATTCAAATAGGTTTCTTGGTGTTTATTTACAGTGTGTTGCTTAGCTTTTTAGTTGTCTTGGCAATATTGTTGTTATGGTTATTATTATTACAAAGGGAGAGCCACCATTTTTAACTGTGTTTCTTGAGTTGTTCTTTGTTTTAATTGGATCTTGTATGATCAGGAGTACTAACATTTTTAGAAATTTTATTCCAGTCTGAGATTGGTTCTATAAGTTCAGACATAAAAATACTCCAGGAGAAGTCAATGGATATGGGTCTGAAGCTGAAGAATCGCAAGGTATGGTTTCTATTGGGGAAGTTTTCTATCCCAGAAAATTCTGCTGTTATCTCAAACTTAATGGAGGCTATGATGGTTGTCAAGGAGCAACATCCAGTTCTGTTATTTTAATAAAATTAGTTTTGTCTTCAGACTTTTGTTAATTATATGTGCTCTCTCAGGAAGATGCTGCTCAAAGAATTGTTTTAGGTGGTCTAGCTAAACTTTTCAGTGGGTGGCCTGTCCAGTTGGAATGAATTTTTATGTATAGGAAATATCAACTCTTGCCTTCTATTATATTAAAAAATTTGTACCTACCTTTATCCCTTTTCTTGGTGTGTGGGGGGTGAACATGGACGAACTATATGCCTACGAGTATCATTTTTGAGAATATGCTGGTCGTTGGATATTTAATTAAGTTACAGCATCAGTAGTTTTACAAAAAGAAGTTACGCTGTTGAAGTACTTTATTAAGCAAGATAATCAATGGGAAGGGGTTAATTTTGTGCTATTGACATTGATTTTTGAATTGTCCTGAGCTTTGTTTGAGCTTTTCAACCTATATTGTATAGATTTTTTTTTTTTTTTTTGGTGATCCTCTAAATGGATCCTAACTTTTGTGGACATTTTGTTCACTCTTCTGTAATTAATTTTTCAATCAATAGTACTCTCTTTGTTTCTTTCTTCTCAATTTAAAAAAAAAAAAATGTATATTCCATCCGGAAGGTATTATCTTTATATGGTAGGATTAATAGAGGGACCTTTAAGTGTTTTTTTTTTTGTTTTCTTACAATAAATTATTTCATGTGAATTTGCAAAAAAAAAGTGTTGATATTTTATTTTGGTTGTTTTGATTAGAAAGTAATTGCCATGTGGATTATCAACATGTGGACTGACTAGGATACTAAACACTAAGTTTCAATTGTTGTTCTAATATGCACCTTATGTTTCAAATTTCTTAAATGTTTGTTGCTCATTAAGGGAAATGATTTTTATGCCACTAGGTCAATACTATTATTTTTTTCTCATGCATTTCCATCTTCTGAATATATGTGGTAATTGGTTATATTCTTTGAATAGGTGGCAGAGTCAAAACTAGCAAAATTTGTTGAAGACATTATAATCCCTCCAAGGATGGTAGACATAATTGTTGACGGAGAGGTATTTTGTTGTTTATTTGGGTTCTCATGTAAACATGATGGTTTTTATTATTTTATTTTGCAACTTGCTCATATGTTTTCTTCCTAAAGGTCTCTTGGGTTAGTGGTGCTCTCTTTATGTGGTCGAAGTTTATGTGTGCAAGTCCTTGTCACGATTCAGTTTTTGATCAATACAGATTCTCTTTTTCTTGGGAGGACATAAGTTGTAGTAGTTACAAAAGAAACGTATTGTGTTTTACTTATGTCATCACTGGTGTGTTTGTGTGTCAAGGTGATGGAGAGTATCAATAGTATTATCTGTCTTCTCACTGAAGTTGTAACGTCGTCACTTTAGAGCAGCTAGGTTGGTGAGGGTCGTTATGATAGTCTTGATTTGAGAGTATTTCTGTGCTTTGGTGGGACAGAAAATCTAAAAGTTTTTATAGCGATGTTAGTGCTTGCAACCCTTTGGGTAATATGGATGGAAAAGGATTTTAGAGGATGCTATAATAGGAGAGATTTCCTTCTTGTGGGACAGAGCTTGTCTTTTGATATCCTTATAGGTTTTTCTTAACTAAAGAATATCAGGATTCTTCTTTATTTTTCATCTTTGGAAAGTGGTGGGCTTTTGTCTAGTAATGTTGGATGCTGAATTTGTATTGATATTACAGAGTAGAGGCACTTTGTACCACTGTTGTTTTGTACGCCTTGTGATGGATCAATGGTTCACCTTACTGTATAGCAAAAAATACTATACTGTATCTTAACCAAAAAAAAAGTTTTACTGGTTACCGTATTCATTAGGAAAACTTCTGGAATACTAATACTTGTTCTTAGGGTTTTCATGAAGTCTATGTCTAAGTCTCATCAATTTTAGATGGGATAGAGACCTGAAATGGAAATATAACCAATTGAAGATTGTAAAAGATTGGTTTTAGCTATCTCTATTTTGAACACTCCTTCCTTAGAACTTACGTTCATCTCTTCTTTTTATAGATATAAAATATTTTATATACTCCTTTTGTCTGTTTAGTTTTCTTTCTTCTTTGAAGTGCCCTAGCCCCTACAGCTTAAATCATATTTATTGAAAGATCTGGACTTCACTGGTTCCTTTTAGCTCATTTCTTAAATCATAACCTATGGTTGGTCAAATTCTATAATTTCACCTTACACACATGGATACACACACGTATTTCCTCAAATATTTCCTTGTTCACCATAAATGTTGCTTTGTTATCCTATTTAATGTGGAAGCTACTGGCTTTCCTTCATCATACTAACATATTTTCAGTGGAATTTTCATTTAGGTCAACGAGGAGTATATGAGAACACTTGAGATCTTAAGTAAGAAGCTGAAATTTGTTGAAGTGGATCTTATGGTTAAAACTTCAAAAGCCCTTAAAGATGTTCAACCGGAGCTTGAAAAACTGAGGCAAAAAGCAGTTTCAAAGGTAGTTAAATGGTGTTCCCAGGTGTTCAGCCCAAGCTTGGTTTAGAATCATGACTTCTCCTATGAAAACAATGATGATAGTTTTGAACAGGGAAGTAAATGATGTCAAATGACCATGCAGTGACAATATGTTCCTTGACTCCAGGAACTTTTCTTCACTGCACCTTTGTCTGCTAACAAGGGCACAAGAATTCATTGTGACTATCTTTATCGTTTTGCAGGTTTTTGACTTCATTGTCCAGAAGCTTTATGCGTTGAGAAAACCCAAAACAAACATTCAGATCCTTCAGCAGAATGTGCTTCTTAAATACAAGTGAGCTATCTATATAACTACTTTTAATGGCGCATATATCTTTTTGGTCCTGTGTTTGATCATTTTTCAATACCTTGTTTCAACTCTGTAACTAGAAGCATTCTTGGAGTTTATCATAACTGAACAGTTTTAGTTTGTATGACATCTAATTTATGTAATATCATTAGCTACTGATTTAAGTTGGATGCTATTAGTAATTTGATTTTTTAAAAATTATTTTAGTTTATTTAACATATTGCACCAGTGTTTCATGGTTCTTTGTCCTTGATAAGTTGGTTGGTAGTGTTATCAAATTGTCAGTAAAAAAGTGTCACCGATTCTTTTTTAGCCTTTAATTTTTTTCATGTACTCATAATTTCACTCTTTTCACCATAATTTGATGAAAAAAACTTCACAATGTAGGTATGTTGTTTCTTTTCTTAAGGAACATGGCAAGGAGGTTTATAATGAGGTTCGTGCCGCATATATCGACACAATGAACAAGGTGAATTCTTTAGAACTTATCTTGCATTTGAAATACAATTTTGACATGACTGCAACCTTTAGATTTTTACTATTGTGCGGATTATTAGGGCCATCTGCTCTTTCATATGTTAACTTTATTACCGTTCCTTGTTTTATACTTTTTTCAAAATTTTCCCTTTTCCTTCTATTCTTGATTTTTTATGAATAAGGTAATTTGTATTAATTTTTTTTTCTCCTCTCTCTCTTGGAAAGGATTGCACCCTACGGGGAGCATTTGTTCTGAAACTGTATGAAGATGGTACATTATATTTTACTAGTAACACTAGTTATTCTGCTTACTAATTCTTAGTATACCTGTCAATCATTTTCTTGTTTTTTGTCCATTAAAGAATTTTACTAAGTAGGCAATTGGTCAGGAGAACTCAACCTTTCTTGGTGTTGAAGTTTAGCATTCAATTTTTCTCTTGAACTATGTGGAAGTGTATTTTGTACCCAGCTAGCAAACTTTGAAGATAATTTAATGGCAAAACTTGACTTGGGACCTTAAAATTGTATTGACCTAGTCTTAAATAGGTACTTCTTTTAATATTTTTGGCACGTACTAAAACTACCACATTTTTTAATTGGTTCCGCTGAAAATACAATTTCGGAATATCTTTCTTGAATGAAGAGTTAGTTCATCATATATCTTCAAAATTAGTGCCCAAAAACTTCAGACTTTTGGATGATGTTCTTTTAGATAATCGACACTGCTTACCGCCTGTATGTTTTGTGCTTGTTTTTTTTGTTCTTATTCAAACTATTAATACCTTAACCCAAGGCTTGTGGGCCCAACTTTTTGTTTGACCTTTTTGCCATTGTTGCTGATTTTTAGTGGTTAACAAGCCTTCCTTGTTAGGATTTCTAGGCAAACTAGCGACTATAAAAGGGTATTACTTGAAGATCATTTTGTGAGTAAATGAGCTCAGACTGTGCTTTGATTTGTGGTGGATTTATTAAGGACGAGCTTAAGCAAAGTAAAGCTGGATTCAATTTAGTTTGTGCAAAGTTTGGATGTCTATTTTGTAACTTCATCTTGTGTTGTTAACTTCAAAAGCTAAGATTTTTTTTTAAGATCATGGATTAAGTTGGTAGCCATGTTGCAGCTGGATATAGAAATATATTTGTTAGTGCGATTAATTTGACTGTTGTTTTGATTCACTGTATCAAATAGTACGCCGCTTAAGTTTTGCTGAGATGCCTATCTCTACTTTGGAAGTACAGAGTGGTGGATCTATTATGAATTTCTGAATTAATGGTTTTGCTGCATATATTACAGTGCTAAGATTTTATGTACCAGATCACTTTTAATGTAACTGTTATTTTAGTTTATCACTTCCTGAAAGATAAGCATATGATAAGATTATTACATTTTAACAGATGAAAAGATCAGGATGATTCTTACAGATTCTAGTGTTAGAATATTCTTGCATATATTGATACTTTGCTGTTCCAATTTGCAGGTTTTAAGTGCACATTTCCGTGCTTATATACAAGCGTTGGAAAAACTCCAGTTAGATATAGCAACATATAGTGATTTGATTGGTGTAGAGGCTAGAAGCACTAGTCTTTTTTCAAGAGGAAGAGAACCACTGAAGAATCGTTCTGCTGTTTTTGCTCTGGGGGATAGGATCAACATTTTAAAGGTGTCATTTT
>WYDK02000026.1:71329-90571 GCA_009867345.2 Toxicodendron radicans | reverse complement strand
TCAGGTTATAATTTTGCAGTGTGTATGAGAATTGGAATATTGTCGAATAAGGCTCTCTTCAGATTTTCTTTTCCTTATTATTTCGTAGTCGTTTCTGTTTCCTACTTTTCTGAGTGTGCTTGCAGTCACAGACGTCAGTTTTCAAACACCTGCTCCCCCACTTTCACCACCTTACAATTAGATACATGTATTAAACTCTTTGTTTTTTTTCTTAAACTGTCCCTAAATTTATAATTTATTATATCCATGAAAGATGACAGTTTTGTAAAGAGATGTGAAATGATGATATCTAGGCTATGTGCTTAAACAGGGAAAAAAAAAAGAAAGGAAGAAAGAAAGAAAAAAAGAATGAAGGAAGAAAGAAAGGAAGAAAAGTGATGTGTGTGATATGTCTCCTCTGTATGAAAGAAATGTTTCACTATTTATGAAATCTATCATTCTTGCTAGCAAACGAGGTCCCATGGTTTGAATCTTTTCTTGGTTTCAGGAAATTGATCAACCAGCACTGATTCCACATATAAGTGAAGCCAGCTCCTTGAAGTATCCATATGAGGTCCTTTTCCGGAGCCTACACAAGCTGCTTATGGATACTGCAACTTCTGAGTACCTTTTTGCACTGCTCCTTGATTTTGTTTTCTAGATGTAAGTGAATGTCAAGTCTGTTGTATAGTTTTTTACTATTTTCTTCTCTGATTTGCAGGTATCTTTTCTGTGATGATTTCTTTGGGGAAGAATCTATATTTTATGAAATTTTCGCAGGTAAAATTTTATAAATAATAAGATTAAGATATGCACCAGAAGAGGCCCAACCTAGAACATGTCTAGTATGCCAAAAAAAAAAAAAAAAAAAAAAAAAAAGAGGAGACAAAAAAGTATTTTTGACATGCAACTTATACTGACTTGTTTGCCTTTGATAATCAATGTTACTAATAGGATTGTTATTTGCATTTATTAAAAAATCCAAGGGTTGGGCATAGTGGTAAAATCCCTTAATTGTAACTGAAGAGGTCAAGGATTTAAATCCCCTTGGGGGGACCTACTTGGTATAATATATCTCACTTGTTTTCTGGCTAACAAGGTTGCAGGGTTTGGAAGTAGCCTTCAGTTTAGATTTTGGTGCCCATGCAGGGAAAAGTTGAGGGATTTCTGGATATAAACAAAATGCATTTAGTAGATGTACATTGTCATGCACTTGAGAGTTTTTCCAATAATCTTGAAGTTGTAAATCGTTTATTTGACTGGACTGAGGAAATAATTTCTGCCTTGTAGAGTGGAAATAGAGGACATACTGTTTTGGCTAAATATTATATTTTTGAGTAAGAGACATTAAAGAACTTCTCATGTCATCTTTGATATTATCAGGTCCATTTGCAGTCATTGATGAGCACTTTAACTCAATACTACCAAATTGTTATGATGCTATTGGGTTGATGCTTATGATTCGCATAATACACCAGCACCAGGTGATGTTACAAGCTCTTGTGATTGCAGTTTTCATGTGTTAAGAGCCTCATAAAAAGTCCTATTTTCAAATTGTTAAAGTCTCTCAGCATATTTTTGCAGTGTCTTTTCTCAAATTTGCACTTTTAAGAGAGATAGTAGAGTTGTCTTTGCAATTACAATCTAAACTTGCCTCTGATGTTATTTTTTCTTTTTCATTTTCTGTTACAGCTCATCATGTCTCGGAGGCGGATCCCATGCTTGGATTCATATTTAGACAAGGTCTGTTATCTTTTGTACCATGGACAAAAGTTATCCCAACATAGACTAATTTTTTTTACTGAATCTGAGCAGGTCAATATTTCCCTGTGGCCTCGTTTTAAGATGGTTTTTGACTTGCATCTTGGTAGTTTGCGTAATGCAAATGTGAGGACATTGTGGGAAGATGATATTCATCCTCATTATGTAATGAGGCGTTACGCTGAATTTACAGCTTCTCTTATTCACCTCAATGTTGAATATGGAGATGGCCAGGTGAGGTGCTTTTGAGAAACTGAACTCATAAACTGTTATTTTGTTTGCTGTTTCAAAAATACTTAAATATGCAGCCTTCTGTATCTGCAGCTTGAATTGAACATGGAACGGTTGAGAATGGCTGTAGATGAATTGCTTATGAAGCTTGCAAAAATGTTTCCAAGACCAAAATTACAGATTGTGTTTCTGATAAATAACTACGATATGACAATTGCTGTACTGAAGGTGAGAACTATGATTCTTCATGCTGGCTATTACAAAATTTTCATATGCACAGAGGTGGAGTTTGTTGCAGGGTACTTTTTGGAGAATTTTCTTGGCTTAGGCTGTCGTACCTTTTATAAGGAGAGCATTTGCTCCCATTGTGCAGAACATTTATATTATTATGCCTTCAGTGGCTTCTTGGATAGTTATAGCGGCGGTCCCCTGGACATAGTCCTTACAGGCAGTGGCCGCTTAGTCCATGGTCCATTGGATGGTTGGTGCAAGCCCAGAAATTGGAACACATTGATTCCGCTTCTCTGTTTTTTATTAAATTGTCATTTGGATATCAGGAAGCTAGCCCTGAAGGTGGGAAAATTCAAATGCACTTCGAGGAATTATTGAAGAGCAACACAGCATTATTTGTGGTAAGCAATGACTAATTCAAGTTCTAGATTTTGTTGCCTGCAAAACGAAAATTTATTGTTGATAATAAAATTGAATAATGGCAGCTAAGTCTTAGCTGCAAGTTTTCTATTCTTACTGCTTGTGTTATCAATAAGAACATAAAGCGAAGCAAAAGGAAAGGAAGCTACCTTTTTCTGTTGGTAATTCTGTAGGATTGAAAGCAATCTCCTTCGAACTTCTAACTTGCATTCATGTTCATAAAACACACATGTTATGTTTGTCAAAAAAAAATAACCCTTTTCAAAAGATAGTGTTACACCTAGGGGTGCACTCAAGCCGAGCCGAGTATTGGTTGGCTCGAGCTCAGCTTGACTTTGGAAATGGTGGTGGGTTGAGCTTGAGCTCGAGCTCGACGAGCTTGGGGCACTGCAGCTCGGGCTCAAGCTCGAAGCGCCCACAGATTATTCGAGCTCGACTCGAACAAAAGTCAAGCTTCAGCCAAGCCCAGACTCGAACCAAAGTCGGTTTGTTCACTATTTGTAAAAATAAACTTTAAAGGGCAGAATTGTAAAATATAATTATCTTCCGTTTTTTCTCCTTCTCCAATCTCTATTTCTTCTTCGTCTTTTTCTCCTCCATTTCTCTTTAATCTTCTAATTTTTTTTCACCTCCACTTTTCTCTTTCATCTTCCTTTTCTTCTCCTCTACTTTTTTTTTTTTTTTGTTTTCTTCTCCTCCATTTCTTCTCCCTTTGCTTTTCTCTTTCTTTTTCGTCTTCTCCATTTCTTCTCCCTTTGCTTTTCTCTTTCTTTTTCGTCTTCTTCATTTCTACTCCTTCACTACTTTTTTCTTTCTTTTTCATCTTCTTCTCCTCCATCTTTCTCTTTCTTTTTCTTTTTCGTCTTCTTTTGCAAGTTTCAAGAGTATTTTGAAGTTGTAAGTATTTATGGATGGCTTGATTTGGCTTGTTTTGTGGCGCATTGTGTTTCGTTGATTTGTTAGATTGAAGATGTTCAATTTAGAGAAAAGTTATGGAGGAGAAGAAGAGTTCGGTTTAAACGCCTATAGTATGCGAGTTTTCTGTGTACTCATGAGCTTATCGAGTCGAGCAACAGTGCACTTGTGCTCGACTCGTATATTTAGTCGAGCTTGAAATCCAGATCAAGCTCGGATTCGGCTCGGGAATTATCAAGCCTAGTCCGGGCTGCTCACGAGCTACTCGGTTCAACTACACCCCTAGTGACACCCCAAAATGGACTTATGTTTTTGGTTCATGGCTATGGCCAAGCCTCTGTCTGATTTTGACTTGAAGCTTGTAGGCGACAAGTATAATTAATAAGTAGAACAGGCTGGTTGTATGAAACCTGCATTTACAGAGTTGTGAAAAACAATTGCACACCTGCTGGTTATGAACCTCTTGTTTTAGTGGCGAAGAAGTGCTGTTATCATATTGGATGTAATTTCATAATGTTGCATGGTGGCATAGAAGGGAAGAATAAGAAATTCTATGAGGAGAAGATTTCTTGTCTCCGTTATATACATCATTAAGCTCTTTTGCCTATCTTGAAAATTCATTTCGCTGTGTGGTTTATTGTGACTTACTTTATTTGCAGGAGGAACTGTTGCTGGAGCATTTTAGCGATTTAATCAAGTTTGTGAAGACTCGAGCCTGTAAGTTCTAACCCACTTGTTATTGTGACACGCTTGTAAGATTTCGGAAATGAAATGATCTTATTGGCACATTCTCTTATCAGCGGAGGACCCAAGTTCTAGTTCAGACAAGCCCATAACTGTCGCTGAAGTCGAGCCGCTCGTTAAGGACTTTGCAAGCAGATGGAAAGCTGCAATCGAGCTGATGCACAAAGACGTCATCACTTCTTTCAGCAACTTCTTGTGCGGTATGGAGATCTTGAGGGCTGCATTGACCCAGCTGCTGCTTTATTACACCAGACTCTCCGACTGCATAAAGAGGATTAATGGTGGGTCTGTGCTGAACAAGGATCTTGTTTCCATATCTTCAATCATGTACGAAATCAGGAAATACTCGAGGACATTCTAATATCACCATCATCATACATAACCGAAGCATCGCCCGGAGAATAACCTGATTTTAGATCAATGAGATAGTTCATTTGAAAGAATAGCTGCTATCTGTTGCAGCCAGTCTATGAATTGTCAAAGAGTACTGATCGAGTGAAATGATGAAATGATAGAAATTATGTATATGTTAGAAAATACAGAAATGATTTTTGAAGGTATTCAAAAAATTGATGGGAAAATTGCAAAAAGTTTTGGTAATCTATTGCAATATACAGAAGATGGGAGACTTTCAAATTTGCATTGGTGGGGAAATGAGTTGATCTTTCCCTATATGTTTTATTTTCAATATTTGCTTTTGAGTTTCAATTTAATGTAGTGAAAGAAACAACAGAGTTGCTTTTTTTTCCTTTTAAATAAATACATATCAAATTTCAATTTAATATTGATCCGGTAACGTTACCAACTTCTTGTTGAATATTGTATCGTGCATATTCAACTATTATTTTGTGGTATTATTATAATAATAAAAAAAAATATTAAAGATTTTTCTCTTTTGTTGTTAAAAATCTGATATTATATCTCTTTAGGTTTATTTAATAATTTTTTTAATCTTTTTATGACAAGATTACTTCTATATGAAAAGCTTCTCCAAAGTAAATCAAACTGCATAACTCAAAGAATTACTTTTTTTAATAATCAAAAAAATTTTTTTTTTAACCAAAGTATCCGAGTTAGTTTATATGCACTTCTTTGAGGGAAACTAACATACCAACCCATTGTTACAACCAACCACTAAAATCGTGAATGTTCGATTAGAGAATCAAACTTAAGACTTTACGTCTATCCAAATTATCCACAATTATATATAAGAGTTAGAAGATAAGGCTTGGTAGGTTGCCAGCTACTAATATCTTTCATTTACTAATTTTAATTTTTAAAATATCAATTATTTGTTTAAAAGATAGATTTAATTATAAAATTACATGATTTTAATCTAATTTCCCTTAATGAAAATTAACAAGGGCAAAAAAAATAACAAGTCTAACACCATCTAACATAGTTTAACATATTTTAATTAGACTGTCAAACTATACTATTAAATATTATACTCGATGTAGACTATTGTACCTGGTATACGCTAGCATTATATATTAATAATATAGTATTTATTGTTTCATTAAGAGTATAATTTAAAAGTCAATGGATTTTATGACTGGATTTTTAATGAATAAAATTTTGGGACTCTTAAAAAGAACAACAAAACTGTGAAGTTGGTAGGAAGCTTTAACTTGACTAATGCAACATTCTTCTATAAAAAAATTAAAAAAGAAACAGAGAACCTGAGTCATGTCCAGAGGTTTATGAACCATTTTGAATTGGTTGGTGTAATTTGCCCATGTCTTCTATGGCAGGCTAAATAAGTTTTGGTGGATATCTTGAAGAATCTAACAAAATCATCATGTAATGTATTTTTCCTGTTGTTCTTGCAGAAGCTTGGATGAAGACTTGGCATCCAGATATAGTTCTTTCACTTCCTCAACATCCGCCTATTAATTAAGCAATTAGAAAACATAATTTCCCCATATCGTACTAACCAAAATTCTAGAAAAATTATGATGGTTCATTCGGACACCACTAAAGATGTGATAAAATACCTTGGAAATACTGTCTCGCCCATTCATTATTGCCACAATGCTGGCAGGTGATAATAGCTGTACTGCATGCCTGAACAAAGAAAAGATGTGATTTAAATATAGCATGGGAGACAAAGCCTGCAGCAATTATAGAGTTAAGTCCAACCTTAAGGATGTCTCTCTTGCAATCTCTCCAAGGTGTGCCAGACTATCCTCATCCAAAACAAGTTCCTCAACCTGCGCTCGAATCGCTAAAATCTGGCCAATCAACAAGGAATGTTATATTGGCATTTTAATAGATAGAGTTGGATGAGAACAAACCATGGAGAATAAAAGCATATAAAGCTGGCAAAAACCTGGATCATCTCAGCAGGGCCATAAATTTGTGTTCGGATAATCACCAATCGGTCCAACAAGTCGAGAGGTATGCCATGAGGACTATTCATATCAGTCCCTCTGCACCATATGATATCCAAGTTTAAACCAAGATATCACAGTTAGTGTTGTCTTAAGTGCACTGGAAAAGCGTAAGTAATTGACCATTTCAAAGTGCCTGAAATGAACGATGCACGTAACTTCTCCCATTTCCAGGACATGAAAGAGACGCACACAATTCACAAAAAATGTCCCACAATATGTCAAACAATCGTCAACTTTTTCACTAAAAAAGTTAAAAGATGAGAAACAAAAGAATGAACTTTTTTAGCTCATAATCATTTTTCATTCCAAGAGTATACACTACATAATGAAAGACAAAACCACCAGAATCAAGAATATTGACAAGTCCTTTTGAAGGACGAATTGATTTAGACAATAAAAAGATTACGGGCATTAGAATTTTCTGCAGTAATATAAGATATTTCAAATAATTATGATAGTTCCGACTTCCGAGAAACAAAACACTGCTTGCATTGATCAATTAACAGTGTCAAGACACTTCCAAATGAAATGTGTAACTGAACCACTAGTAAAAGCCCATGTAACAAAACAATAGATGAAAACATTTAACCAATTGCCAAAGTTTTCCCATCAAGGAAACCCCAAAACTTATTTAGCCCGCCATAGAAGACATTGGCAAATTACACCAACCAATTCAAACTGTTTCATAAGCCTCTGGATGTTACTGGTCATATGACTCAGGTTCTCTGTTTTCTTTCTTTTTTATTTATTTACTTTTTTTTTTTATATATTGAAGAATGATGCATTAGTCAAGTTAATGCTTCCTACGAACTTCAAAATTCGTTGTTCTTTATATAAGTCCCAAATTTTTATTCATCCTCAAGTTATCTTTCTAGTTCTATTATCAAATGACCCTACAAATCTTCACGTTAAGTTTTTCCAAACTAGCATACTCGCCTCATACCAGATACAGATGTCAATATTACTGACCGAACAAGTAATCAAGAGCCTTCTATTTCTACTTGGTAAAGCAGACCAAGTTGTTAGTTATTGAATACATGATTTCATACAGGGAAATCAACAAAAATGTAAATTTCCAATCTCCAAATAGCAATAAAACAAAATTCAGGCTAAGCACTAGGTATTAGTCAAACATTTGTCATATCACAACTTTAACAAATAGCTGAAAAGTACCACAATTATTTGTCAGCTTCTAGCATATACGAATGGAAACACAAGACAACAGCTTTGAGTTAATAAAGTTAGACCAAACTGAACTGTCAATTCAAATGAATTATTTGAAAGAACCTACACGAACACAAGTACAGGCAAGACACGTGAAAGAGGGATCTAACCGGTGACAAAATAAAATAGGAAAGACTACTTAATGTAACCTGTATTAGGTACAATCTGAACCAACTGTGATTTAAGAAAAGGTTGGAATAACGATTCTAACATTTTCAACATTAACATCAGCCCAAGAGGTATCATACCGTACGTTACATATTCCTCTATTTGTAGCAAAGATTACGATTGGAGATAGTGAGCTCTCTAAAGCACGATTCAAGTATGAAAAGCACTCCATGTCCAGCATATGAACCTGCAGATTGTAACATAAGAAACATACAACAAATCTGAACATATATATATAGAAACAAAATGGGTTTAGGAGAGAACCTCATCAATGAATAGAACTCCAGGAACAAGCTCTGCCACACCTTCATCAATATACCGATTAACAACCTGGCATCGGTGAAAATTTTCAGCCAAAGCATTACATTTACAGGTAAAACTTAGAAGTGTGACAGTTGAGATTAAAGACCATTGCAGACTGTCATCCTTATTATTTTTTTTTCAATGCAATTATTGGGGTCATGGCAAGACATACTTCAAGTGCTTTTCTGGTAAATGACAAAACAAAGAGGATTAAAAGTAGAACCTTATTTATTTCTTGACGTAGTTTTTCAGTGATTTCTGTTTTCCTTGGCTTCATCATCTGACCCATTAAAGACAATATATCTTGCCCACCTTGAGGCCTTGCATTTGCAGCATCCAGATCGTGCAGGGTTACATCCTGATATAAGAAAATAGACAATTCATCATGACATAAAATTAATTTCATCTTGGGTGTAATGCCCAGAAAGAAGTCATAAAGGCATCAAAGTCATAGCTAATTTTTGTTGGGTAGATTACAGCCATCAGGCCCAAAAACAAAATATTGCAAGTCTAATGTTCAGCGAAAAAAGTTATGGGCCAGAAATCTCCAGAAGAAAATATGTATCAACTTGAGTTCGTCTACTTGGATCAAATATTCTTCACAGAAACGTGAGTAGTGTGAAAATACAGAGCACCTAAGGGACAGCAACCCAATCAGTTATCAACTTGAAAGAGAAGATAGCATTTTATATAGTATAACAGTCAGAAGACAAAAAAGCACTTTCATTATTTAAAACACATAAACTGATGTCTTTTAACATCCAACATAACTATTATCATAAATTAAAACATCATGAATGATATCAACAAACGTGCACAAAGAAGCCACAATTCACATGAGACAAACCTGGACTATCTCTTTCTTTTTGTGAACTTCCCCTTTAGGAAGTGGAACATACTCTTCTGCTTCAAGGTCAAATTCAGTAGCAAAAACATCACTCCTTCCCACCCTTTTGACTGCGCCACTATTTGCCTCAATATATATAACATCTCCAACA
The DNA here is from genome assembly GCA_009867345.2 of Toxicodendron radicans. Taxonomy (NCBI): domain Eukaryota; kingdom Viridiplantae; phylum Streptophyta; class Magnoliopsida; order Sapindales; family Anacardiaceae; genus Toxicodendron; species Toxicodendron radicans. Next base: position 81,201 of record WYDK02000026.1, on the reverse strand, counting down.
GCCACCTCCAAAAGACCAAATTAAAATAAAAAAAAAATTTATTTTTCAAACTTAAGCTCGCAGACGTGCAATAGAAAAGGACAAATAACCAACATGCAATAAATTTTTCCAGAGAAAAAACAGCAATATCTGAAACAGATCAAAGAACACATATAATAGCTCTGTGCATTGAAAGGAAAAGAAATAACAAGAGCTCACTTTTTCTTTGATCAAGGCATCATAAATAGTGGCATCCAACTTCAGTTGCTTGGTTCCTTTGACAGTTTTTAATCCAATAATCACATGGCTAATGCTTTTACCATAGCCACCTGTCACACTCTCAGTTTCTTCTGGGGAGAGTTCAGTCACCTATAACAAGAAAAGAAAAGCATCATGAACCAAATCCAACTCAATATGACAATAAAAAGATAATCATGATCAGACCAGACCAGACGGATAAAAAATCATATAACTAAACAGAGCTTACCTCTCCTTCATAGACCTCTTTATTTTCCTTGATACGTAGACCAATAGCCCTTCGGAAATTTTCCATCAAAACCTCAGTTTTCTTTACTTCTGATGAGTATACTTCTGAACCAACCATTGGGCAAAATGGAACCTGCCAAAAAGTTGTAAAATGTACATTTTTTTAATACACATGAAAGCCCATCAATGTTGTTAATATCAAAAGCAACCATCCACCAGAAGAGACAGGAACAAGAACAAAAGATTCCGATTAGGAACATCAAAACGCAAAAAAGATATTAACATATGTGAAAATAGCAAGAGCACCTTGCTCCCAAGCTCCTGACATATTCCGAGGGCCAGCGCAGTCTTCCCAGTACCGGGAGGACCAGCCAATAAGAGTGCACGACCAGCCATCTTCTTCTGCCTAATCATATCAACAACAAGACCAGCAGCTTCTCTTGCATCCACCTGACCCACAAAGCCAGCAGCCAAAGATATTGCAGTTCCATTTGGCTACCAAATAGAAAAAAAAAAAAAAAAAAATTAATTGCATCAGAAAAATTCACGAACATTTATCAATTAGTCCAATGTAGATCAGTCTAGCCAACCATTTACAATTAAATAAAGAGATAAACCAAAGTGACCACTGTAAAATTGATATATGTCAACTCAAAGTAATTGGCATTACTAACCTGTCAACATTCTTACGTTTAACACTTCAAATTATACTAAAACCTTATGCTTCACCCAAATTCTAGAAACTTAAAAAAACATGAATAAAAATATAATAAACACAAGCCAATTTCCTGAATCTTGCAACTTTGATAACAAAAAAACAGATATAATAAACACAACCCACAAGCCAGCGCGAAGTCAAACACCAAACATGGATACCTAGAAACAAAAACGAAAACAAAATTCCGTACACAGCATAAACCCTAAACCTAAGCAAAAAAAAAAAAAAGTTTGAAGCTTTGACGGCAAAGAGAGCCATTACAGTTCAAAGCAGCGGGAAATTAGAACAAAAGTAAGAACTTTTCTTAATATTTAAGAGGCAGAGAAAGAGAAGGAAAAAGGACCTCAAGACCAAGGCCTTTAATGTGAGTGTGGGATGCGATTCGATGCTTCTTCGCAGTAGATTGAACTTCTTCTATTTTCATTTTGTCCATCATTTTTCAGCTTGTCTTCTTCTTCTTCTTGTGTTTTGGTTTTTCAGAAACTTGGTTGCTGTTATTTCCCTTGAACAGATCAGGGTTTGCAATTTGTTTTGCAACACCTATAACCACTTCAAATTCACGCAAGACTTCAACCGCTTTGAATACAACATAAAATAAGCAAATAAAATTCAGTTTCATTTCTACAATCATGATACGGGCATAAACGTTATTATAAATACCTCAAGAGAAGTGAGGTTGTTGAAGCTCAAGTCAAGTCACTCCAAGTTCTTGAAATCGCTCAAGCAAGAAGCCTGAAAAAATGTTGAATTGAAGGATTGGTGTTGGCAAAAGTAGGGTTTGAGATAGTGAGAGAATGATAGAAACGGCGTCGTTAGTATGTCGGAGAGAGCTTTGTGAGTGAGAGCGAGAGATGTATGGAGTCAGGGTCGCGAGTCTGGTTGTCCTTCAGAACTTGGTCCGTGCTCAGTCGAGTCATGGTCTGGATTACCAAAAACCCTGGCTTTGTCTAAGCAGAGAAGCAGGGTTTATCAATTCTCCCTTTTAATGGGAACCGACAGGTCGTTTATAATGTTTAAATTTAAGAAAAAACGAATAAACTACTTATGATTAGGGGGTGTTAAAAAAAAAATCGAAATCTAAACCGAATCGGAAAATTGGGTTTTTTTTAAGTCGGTTTTGTTTCGGTTCATAAAAATTAAAAAATTGATTTTTCGATTCGTTTATTGGTTTGTCTAATATTTGAAACTGATTAACTATAACTGAATTTTAAAAAATCTCTAAACTTCTAAAAATTAATTAAACATTCTAAACCCGAACTAAATTGTTTGAATGAAATAATACAATAATTCGATAGGTTTTATTTTATTACTTTAATCTTGAATAAATGTTTATGAATTAGAATTAAAAATATTGAAATCATCGTTTTTAATAAAACCGGTTTAAAATCAGTTAACGATATTTCGGTTCGGTTTAAAACTAATTAATCTACTAAACCAATTCAATTCTAGTTTAAGATCTTCCCTGAACAGGATTTCCTATTCGGTTCAAAAAAGAACCAGTTCAGACCCATTAACCAGTTTTGAATAACCCTACTTATGACACCATTTTCTTTTATAAAAGAAATTAGTACAAATATTAAACAACTAACATTCTTATTATATTAAATTTTAAAAGAGTAAAAGATTTTTTCCCACCCAAGGTTTGGCCAAAAGTTTCAAAATAAAACTTTACAAAAGCCTCTCACTCTTCATCTTTTTCTATAATATCTTCGTGTGAGATCGAGAATTCAGAATTTACAGGCGATTTCTAACGTTACCGAAACATCACGATACGTGCGTACAGAGAGGAGAGGGAGACGAGATTTTTGTCGTTTGATATGGTACGTTTCTTTATTACAATTCAAAGAACTTGTTTCTGTCTCGTTCTTGATGGTTGAATCATGATGTTAATTTAGTAAGACGCGGCATTGTAGCTTTTCTTCAATATAATTTTTTAACATCGGAATTTGGTTGTGTTCGAAATTGTCTGAAGAAAGATGCTAGTGTTTCGAGATTTTTCGTTTTGAGTAAATATTTTTAATTATATTTGTAATTTTCTTAAACAGTCTGATAAACCTGGCCTCCGCTAATTCTCTCCAAGGTGGTGACGCAGAACAGAACCATGTCCTAGCTGATTAGTAGAACTTATTTTACCGAAATTTTCGCATCAAACCCTAATTTACTAAGGTATATATTATTTTTACTTATTATAAATTGAAATCACAAGTTTGGAAGCGCACCCATAGAGAGTAGTGAAGGAAGCTGAGAGATACTTTAGATGGCGCACCGTTTTTTGAGAGATCACCAGGCTGATGGTTGGGAACGTTCTGATTTTCCAATCATCTGTGAGTCATGTCTCGGTGACAACCCATATGTGCGAATGGTATTACCCTTAACTCAATCTCAATTCATCTTTAGGGTTTACTTTTGTTTTTGCCTTTCGTGCACAGATTCTAGTTTATTTTTAGAAAAATTTGGTTAGAATATATACATCATTAGGGAAACTGTTAGGTTATCAGGATGCCAATCCTAGTAAGGTTGCTGGAGGCAGCATGATGAAATAAAATAGAAACTGAACATAATGTTTGTATAGAATGGTACTGGCCCGGTAATGTTGCCGGCCAGCATTGTATTCAGACCCTTACTATCTGGAAAGTTTGGGGCAACTAATTTTTTAGTAACGGTACGAGTTTGTTGCATTAGTTTGTGAGCTTATGTAAAATAAATCATTCTGTGAAATTTGTCAGGATGCACTTTCTCTGGGTATTGTATTCGTCTCACCTCTTCACAGATACGATATATGAAGATTATAATTATGTTTATATTAGACTGATAATAGCAATATCAAGTTGGGTTTGAAATCTTTAATACTCAATGCATGTATAATACTGGCTGTTAAGTAGCTTGAATGGGTGTATAAATATTTATATCCTTCTATCTGTAAATGAATTTAGTTTTTTTAAGTTTTACACTGGATAATGTTGGATTGGTTTAATTGCAGACAAAAGCGGATTATGATAAGGAGTGTAAGATCTGCACTCGACTGTTTACAGTTTTTAGGTGGAGGCCTGGTTGTGACGCAAGATTTAAGAAGACTGAGATTTGCCAGACATGCAGTAAGTTGAAAAATGTTTGTCAAGTATGTCTTCTGGATCTAGAATATGGATTGCCTGTTCAGGTTCGCGATACTGCTCTCAGCATCAATTCAAATGATGCCGTTCCTAAGAGTGATGTAAACAGGGAATACTTTGCCAAGGAGCATGATCGCAAGGTATGGTTGCTCACAAGTCAAATTTAGTTTTAGTAGCTTTTATGTAAAGCTTTTACATGTTTAAAATTTCTACAAGTATCACTAAACTTCTAGTTTGAGTGGCTAGAGGAGAATGAATGGTCATGGCATGGATCGCTAAGCATTTATTTTCATTTGTGTTTGCATATGCAATTCTGCATCGTGCTATGGACTAAATATGTATATTTAAAAGGGGTAGAAAATATTGGGGACTTTGCAAAACTAAATAGTTCAAAGTATGGCTTGCTGGTCCCTCTCTCTTCTTTTTTTCTGTAGGTCTCTTATATTAGGAAAGTTTCCATTTTACGAGTTCTATGTCTGCTTGACTTAGTTTAATGGCAGATGCCTATTAATTTTTTCAACTGTGCTCTACAATTTCTTGTCTAAATAAAGAAGATTTGTTTGGTTGGTTTCTTTTTGGTGGCTTTAATCTCCCTCATCTGTTTTCTCATTTTATGAATTGATTTGATCATTGCCCCTTGTAGGCTAGAGCTGGTATTGATTATGAATCCTCGTATGGGAAGGTACGCCCAAATGATACCATCCTGAAGCTTCAAAGAACACAGCCTTACTACAAGCGCAAGCACATGTATGCAGTTTCTATGTTCGTGGTGAATGCACAAGAGGTGCTGAGTGCTTCATGCCTATAACTGGAGAGTTGTCACAACAGAATATTAAAGATTGTTACTATGGGTAAGTGCAATGTTGATTACTTCTTCCTTTGATCTCTCACACCTATGCTTTTTATTTTCTCATTTCCTTTTTGTTTTCTTGACATGATTTTTTAAGATTCTGAAATAATGGGATTATGCTTTCACGTGATTTGCAGCATCCATTAGATTCATTGTTGTTTTGGGAATAACAGCGTTGGATTTCAAGTGGCTATTAGATTTCATTTTTTGGTTTTAGACATTTCAGTATAAAATTACCAAAAAGCCCATATATGCTAAATTAAGTTCATTGCTTCCAAGACATCAACCCAAATATTACCTTCATGTAGAGGTGTCAATGGGCCGGGTCGGGCCGGCCCAAGGCACAACACTGTACGACACGAAATTTGGCACGACACGAAATTGGGCACGACCCACTATAATTCGTGTTGTGTCCGAGCCTTAAAACTAGGCCCGTGGGACAGCATGACACGACATGAAATATTTAAAAAAAATTAAAAAACATTAAAGAATTTAGAAATGAATGAAAATGAAGATGTATAATATTTTTTTTGAAGTTGTATTGTATTTGTATACTTGTATTTCTAATGAAGATGTAATTGTTAATCCTAATTTCTAAGTTTTTATTTGTAATAAGTTATAACTTATAAGTAATAAAAAATATTGAAATTCAATTAAAATTTGAATGTCTCATTATTTTATTTTATATAATAGTGATTATTATATATTATAGTAGTTATTAATAATAAATCAAAGTTACTATAATTTATAAATATTTTTAAAAAATTTGAAGGAATGCACACGACACGGCCCATGAAACGGGACACGGTATATAGCGGGTCGTGCCGTGGGCTTTCAAATTTTGTAGACCGGCACGGCACGGCACGACATGAATTGTCGCGAGCCTTGACATGACACGACACGGCCCACAGCAAAACAAGCCGTAAAAATTTAGGCACGACACGGCCTATTGGCATCTCTACATTCACATAAGTATCTAAGTTAAGATATGGAATAACTTCAGTTTCTTTCTCTCTTCTACTAACCTCAAGCATAACCTCTTAATAAGAGACAAAAAAAAACTAATATGGTCACTACTATTAGAGTTGGGCAAATAGGACTGGACCATTGGGTCCGACCCATTGACCCAGTCTTGGGACCGAGCTTTGGAAGGCCCGGTCTCATGACCATGGGAAGTGGTTCCAATTTCAGGCCAGTCCCAGGTTTTATGCTTGGGGCCTGGGATCGGGTTCAGGCCCGACCCTAAATGTAAAATAACAAAAAAAAACCCCAAAAAATTGGGGGGTTTTATGTTGTTTTCCAAAAAGGCCCAAAACAACAAAACCCCCCGATTTGTGGGGTTAATTGATATTGTTTTTAAAATAAATAATTAATCAATTATAATTAATATTAATTATAATTAATTAATCAATTCTAATCAATTAATCAATTATAAACAATTAATCAATTGATTCAATTCTAATCAATTTTACTTATAACAATTTTAATCAATTCTAATCAATTTTACTTATAACAATTTTAATTAATTCTAATTAATTAATCAACTCAAATCAGTTAAACAATTCTAATCAATTCTACTCAATTGTAATCAATTAATCAATTAAGCAATTATAATCAATTATACTTATAACAATTGTAATCAATTCTATTTTAATAATTCTAATCAATTGTAATCAATTAATCAATTAAACAATTATAATCAATTCATCAATTTTAATCAATTAAACAATTAAACAATTGTAATCAATCAATTAATTAAACAATTGTAATCAATTAATCAATTATAATAAATTAAGCAATTTTAAATTGATTAAAATTGATTAATTGATTACAATTGTTTAATTGATTAATTAATAAAAATTGATTAGTTGATTATAATGGATTAATTGAATAATTGATTACAATTACTTAATTGATTAGAATTGATTAATTGATTAATTGATTATAATTGATTAATTTATTAATCGATTATAATTGATTAATTGATTAAGTTATTCGAATTGAACAATTGATTATAATTGATAAATTGATTATAATTGATTAATTGATTATAATGGATTAAGTGATTAGAATTGATTAAAATTTATAATTGATGAATTAATTAGAATTGATTAATTGATTAGAATGGATTAAATGATTATAATTGATTAATTGATGACGAATGAAATAATTGATTATAATTTATTAATCGATTAATTGATTAATTAATGAATTGATTAGAATTGATTATAAGATTAAAATTGATTACTTGATTAAGAATTGATTATAAGATTAATTGATTAATAATTGATTAATTGATTTTTATTATAATTGAATAAATTATATAAATATAATTATTTTATTTGAAAATTAATAATTAAATTTTAAATTACCTGATAAATTACAAAAACCCTCCAAAATATATAAAAGTAAGATGGTGTATTGATATTATCCAAATTAGTTAGGATCAGGCCCATGATCGGTAGAGACTGGTCCTAGCAAGTCTAGACCTCAGCCAGGGACCGGTCCAGCCTCCAAAAGGGAAATGGGCCAAGACCCCTTCCCAATTTGGCTCGGTGGACTGGGCCCCCATTTGATGAATAACAATATTAATCACATCATTTTATTTATCTTTATTGTAAATGAGGGTTAATTTTTTTTGTCGTTATTATTATGGAAATAATTATATATGTCACATCGATTGCTGTATTTTCCCATAATTACTTTATATTAATTTGTCACCTCCATTAACTATATATCTCCATGAAGAGAAGAACTAGTGTCCCAAAATCCGTCAACAGAAACTTAGCAAGAGTAGTTCTTGAATCTCATTGCTTATAAACTCTTCTTCGACAGGAGCTTTCAGCTTTTTATTTTCTCCATGGAAATTTCCATACATGAATGGAAACTATAAAAACAGCCAATGGCTGCATTACTCAGCACTTAATTAAGTTGCAGGCATATTTATATATTGCTCTAAAAAAATTTTAATAACTCTTTTATAAATTAAAATTTTTGATTTAAAATGTATAACAACTTATTCAACTTAAAAAGATGTTGATTGAAATACATTATGTTCAAGTCACATCAACCCTAGATTAGCCTTTTATTTGGCATGCATCAAGCTTTTGACCAGTTTTCATGGCATTAAATCATAGAAATAATATAGTTAACTTGTGGTTAGATTTATTGTCAGGGGCCAACCACTTGTGGCCGGTGAATTCGCCAACGACGAGTGAGTTTATACCCACCGGCACCATTGCACTTACTAACTAAATAATCTATGTAATGGTGTCGATGATATCATCAAATATTGCAACGTTTTGCCTTATCTGGTTGACAAAACCATTTTTACCTCTCTTCATTATTGTTCAATTAATTACAATCAAAGTTTACTTTTATTCAAATGGTAATTCAGACATATCATATATAAAGGAAACTGAGATACAATCACATGAAAATAATAACAAGCTATATACAGTATAACTTCTATAAATTAATAATCTTCAGAGTTGTGACCCGACCACAAAAGGCCTCGTGCCAAGACCCAACTCCGATTAGACCTGTATCAAAACCTAATTTCTGTAGACTCATTCTATAGTTTGACTTTGAATCAAATCCATTAAACAAAGTTCGCCTAAAGAACATGGACTAGAGTCCATTAAGCAAGTAGTCCCATAGCTAAGCCCAACTCAAGTTAGCTATATCTTAGGGCCCATTATATATCTTGGCCCATACACTATGCATTAAGCTCATCTATAAAATGGGCTACCCTTTAAGAGTCCCGTAAGAATTCTAACCCTAGGACTCTCAGTATGAGGGAAATCCTACTTTCCTATTACATGACTCATAGTCTTCAGAAATAAGTCCTCTAGGAGCTCCCAATCCTACAACGACTCTAGCACATGATTCCTAGTTCTACAAGAACTAGTGCTGCTCCACGCACCTATATAAGCAAAGGTCATTCCTCTCAAAATTCATTCATAATCACAAATAGCAATAGTGAATTCAGGGATAATCCCTCCAGAGAGTTATCCTTCATCAGAGCCCTAGCAAGATCTACGGTTGCAGTCAAGCCTTAGCTTCAGTTCAAGATCTTTGGCCAACCTTCTGTGTTTTCATCTGTAGGTCTACAAGATTGCTAAAGGCTCCGCATACACTAAGATCACTTCTTGTAATTGTTAACAATTTTTAATGTTTACAATTTGGCGCCCATTTAGGGCCCTACTAATCATCTGACTAATAGATGACCCGACACCATGGTTGGAAACACAAAGACTCCATCAAATGACTTCGATGCCCAACTAGTTGCTCTCACCACACAAGTCCAAGAGAACGTCACCAGGTTCAAAGCATTAGAGGATGAGAACACTGTCGTTTGAGTAGAAAATTAGGCTGTGCAAGATAGAATCAATCAACTCACCGCTATTAAATTCTCGTCAGATCAGCCGCACGATGCCCGATTCCGCACACCAGTCAATCCTATGCCATCACTCGAGACTCTTGATTCCTGAACATGGGATATCATCAAATCATCAACTAATCCAACCAACAATGATGACTCAACTCTACTTGCCAGCTCCATTGCAAAACTCACTACCAATATGCATGCTAGGTCGAGTGGGCTATGTAAACCTCGCGTCACTATTCCGATGCCCTAACGTATGAAATTCTACCCTTACATGTAATTTTTGAATGGAAGGGTAAAATGGTCATTTTGCATGCATTTCGAGATGTGGACGTTGTAGAG
>WYDK02000026.1:15163-31234 GCA_009867345.2 Toxicodendron radicans | reverse complement strand
TACCAAAGGAACCACCTGAAGGTCCATTGGCAGCTGCATCAAATGCAGATCTCCAGTCATCACCTGAAGCAGAACTTGTTCTTGGGCTGCTTTCTGCAAATTAGAAACCCAAAGATTATAATGTCAAGAACTCAAATTTTGATCAAAGTATAGAAAGCTACTGAATATTTACTCAAATTTTGATCAAAGTATAGAAAGCTACTGCATATATAGATATCGCGATTAGCATGACAATTTTACCCCATATGGGGATACCAGACTCCCGAAAAAGAAAAGAGAAAATCTTGAACAATCTCACTTTTTTCCCTTTTTTTTCTTTATGAAAGGAAAGGTTTTTACACTGCAAAGCCAAGATATCCTCACATACCTGCTACACTATCACCATTTGACCAGCTAGAGGCAGCAGCTGCCCGGTTGTCATGAATGCTAAGTTGGCGTGTTAGTTTAGAAAGAAGTGAGGATTGTTTCTGATAGCGTTCCCTTCTACGCTTCACATTCTGGTCCTCCTGAAGCAGCTGTTCAATCCTTGCTGTGCTTTGTGCACTACCAAGGTAAAATTAAAAAGAAAAAGAAAAAAAAAAAGCATAAATTCCCTTTGCAAGAAAAAAATATTAATTTTTTTTATACATTAAACTATACACATTTTAAGCCCATATAATAAAAAAGAAATGATGGAGAATTAGAACAAGCGGGAGAAAAATAAAGCAACCAGTCAGGGTACTTGTGCTAAAAAGTCATAAAGTAAATTTCCAATAAAGAAATAAAAATAAAGAAAGAAAGCAGATTGAAATGAGAAAGGCTTCAACCTGACAGAGCTATATAACTGATTTAGCATGTCTTCCTTCGCTTTCTCGACTTGGCAAAGAACAACTGCCTGCTCAACCAATCAAATAAGGTATTAAAACATATAATAGAAGCCAACTATAAGGATGAAAAATTCCAAAGTTGAATAATCAAGCTAACCTTGGGCACATTAGCAGCCAAACTATTCAAAACTGCTTCGACATAACCACGTACTTCTTGAGACATCCATCGAAGTTCTTCTTCAGGGTCAGCCGGTCTTCTGGCCATCGTATCCTGCACAAAACCGCAAAAATAATTATATCTCAAGGAATCCTACCACATTTTCCATGTGCATGCTAAAGAATTCCAAGTGGAATAATAATATAAAACAAAGCTAAAGTACAATGACAGCAATTTAATGTTTGAGCCAAGTAGTGTATACTCACAAGAGAACCGTCAGAAAGACTATGTCGCATGGAATGACCACCTTCAATGGATGCACCTATTACTTGTCCTCCTCTAGACTGAATAACTTTGGTTATCTTATTTATCCATTCAACCTTATCAGCCATACTTTCCGCCTTCAAAACAACAGCACTGTGCGCTGCAAGATATATGAAGTTTGATTTCAAAGTCAGCTAACGTAAAACAAGAAGGGATAGAATTCACCGCCCTACTATTTTATATTAGGAAAAGTACCTTTCAAAACAGTTTTATATTGAACCTTGCTAGTTAACTTGAAGACTAAACTGGCTGCTTTCCCTGAATCTGGTCCATTAGCCTTTTTATCTTTTGAACTTTTTGAGGGAGGTTCCTCCTCATCTGGAACCTCTTCAATAATACATTCCTGCACAAGTATATGCACAGCTGTTGGCAAGAAAATAATAAACAGTCCAAACTACAAACTAGCCTTCAATGAAATGGATGCTAACTTCATAATACTGTTTTGTAGCAACCACAATACAGACTTGGTAAATTTCAAAAAATGTAACCTCCATGTGCTATAACATTCCAATACAAATCAATACCAACCACACCTGCCAGTGTTGTGTACACAACCCTATATGGAGCAAAAGGAAATTACACTTGATCTAGTAAACACTCGCAGAAAAAAGCTAAAAAATGCACATACTGTTTGTGTTATGCCAACTGATGATTTGGACATCAGTATATATGCATTCATGCCATAGATCAAAGTTGATCATATTGTGATGCATCCATGATACATAATTTTTATATCCATTCTAATATTCTGAACTTTCAATGCTGTATACTAAATTTATGTCACTATTCAATTTTAAGAGAATTTGAATTGCGATAACATTTTTTACGATAACAAGAAAAAGCTCTTACATATCCTCCAAAGGTGTGTTTGTTTCCTAGTATTGCACTGCTATTATTTCCAAAACAGTAGCGCTACAGTATAAAACACTGTAAGCTGATTTCAGTCCAAAATCCTATCCCAGGCACATGAAATAAACCTGTGGGGGAAGCAGGTTTATTTAGTGTGCCTGCCACATTATTTTCAAAATCTAATTAACTAATTTAAATTATATGAATAATTAAACTTAAAATAAATAATTATGAAAAATAATTATAATAAATTAAAATTGAACTTTACAAAAAATAGGGAAAGGGAAATAATATAAATATAAAATATATTTAATATAATATAACTAAATATTTACAAAATAAATTTTAATTAATAAATATTTATATTATTTTAAAAATCAATTATTGGTGGAGTTTAAATTTTTTATTATATATAATTTAATTATATTGTAAGTACTTATTCACTCCACTATCGCACCAAACATAGTAATAAACTATACAATCCTATCAAATCTAATACAGAATTGAAAAACTAATCTAGTTCAATACGGTATGTGAAGCGCACCCCAGGCCCAACATGGTAATAAAACTCAAAACAATGAAAAAGGCTTCAACATGTTCATAATGGAAAAAATAATCTTAGATTAAAATTATAACAGAACAATTATAAGCATACCTCCAAAGTTATGACACCGCGAAAATGTCTTTCCTCCTGCTTCTTGGTGTAGCCAAGCTGTGAAAAGAAGGACAGTAGAAATTAATCATACCAATCAAATGAGTTTTCTACTTGAGAAATAGACTATACATTCAAGAATCTTGTACTTCTTAGATTTGGAAGATATAAGAAATAAAGGGAATGGTCATTTTTCACATTTTATAAAATCACTAAGCATTTAGCCAATTTTGTATAGATATTACACCATTTTGAAGAAAGCTTTAAGTGGGTCCAATAGAAAACATGTAAGTAACCAACCAAAAGATAATCAAACATAGAAGGCCTTAATAGTAAAATATGACAGAAATTAAAATAAGTTTGCTTGACAAGACTAGGATTAGTGCAAAACCATGATAGAGTACAATACAAAATTTCTCACATCTGAGTAACACCACATAATCCATCTCTAAATGTAAGCTTGGATGTTGTAATAAACCTGTAGCAGTATGTTATTTACACACCTTTCCAGTCTTCTCATTTAGAACAAACCATCGCTTGCTCCATCCATTAGTTTTTGCACTTTTCTTCAATAAAAAACCTGAACATTAAAAGTCTTATAAACTTCTACACGAAAAAAAAATGAAAAGATCTCCGTAACCGATCATCTAATTTCAAGCAAAGGAGTGATTATCAGCCTGTGTCTGTAAAAAGTTGGACTAGAAATAAAGATATTACCATACATGCAAGGTTTTTAAAGACATCCAAAAATCTTAATAGCAAGATATATGAAGTTCGATGTTGGTCAAGGGCGATTTAATTCATGAATAGCATGTAGTCTTGGGCAACAAGCACAGATTTTCAAGTTTGCATCCCATAAGCAGTCACTTTATGCAAAAAGGTTAAACTTTAACATCTCCAGAAATATCATGCAGGCAGTTTTCACACAAACCTGCTGTTATTTCTCCCTCCGGACCAGCAGTCTTTAAAGCAGAAGACTCATTTGCTTCTTTCTCGGCTTGACCAGATTTATCCTTCATTGATTTCAAACTTCCACCACTTTGTTGAGCACCTGTTTGCGGACTAGTTGCCTAAATGGAAAATGTACAGATAAACAATAAGCAAGATTGACACTGCATTAAGAATCAGGAATAAGCGTCTACACAATGTGTTCATCTTTCCAAAGTCACACTGGATTATATCAGACAAAGGACCTCCTACCCTGTTCAGCATTGCTTGCTCTGCCTCATGTCCTTTCTTCGAAGATCGGTTCTTGACCTCCTCCTCTCGGCGTTGTCTTTCCATCCTGATAAAAACAAAGAGATTTTAAATAAGCTGTAGTGAGGGGAAAATAACTCTGCAAAGATAAAATACTATTGAGAAGTCATTAAAACCACGAGCTTAAGTTGATAGGAATTGGCCAACTATAGTCATTTACATCCATAGCAAAATTTAATTAATGAACTTGTCACATAGATCCAAACACCCAAAAAAAGTTTGGATCAAACACAAGCCCAACTTGTTCATAATCTAATTAATAAAGGGAGGATTTAAATACAAAACCTCCTCGCCAACCTAGCTTTGATATCATAGAGAGGAACTTACAACCAAAAATTTTAAGTAAAATGAAATAATCTTAACAATTGCACCTTGGCAAGAACCCGCAAGGATTATCACATACAATATACCAGCCAAACATGTTTTGAGAATACCTCCTCTGCACCAAACGGATGAAGTGTTGGGGAGGGACAAAAGCTCGCTCCATGTCAACAAGTGCAACCACCATCTTTTTAGCTTCATTTTTAAACTCATCTAGCGCAGCACTTGCAATGGCCACAACCTTGTGAAAGGTCAAAATCATTCAACTATTATGAGAAGGAAGAGAAGATTTCAACCATGCAGAGTTCAAATCATACAGATCACACAGATCATGCGACATGATGATGAATAGTCATACCTCTCTCTTGAAAGGAGGGTATCTTCCAAGGCCTGAAGTAGCATTTGCAGAAGCAGAAACTATATCAACCAAGACACGGTGTACCTGTTTTTCATGAGTAACAACAGAAACAAGAACAAGTTATGATTTTCACTGTCATCCAATTAGAAAATAGCATAGAAGGTAGTACGTTCATATAAAATTTAATTCTGACTCTAAGTCAGATAAAGTTAGCAAACACCCATTACAGCCAAATAAATCTTATTGAACAAGGACACACCAGTAAGCATGAGACCTTGGAATAACATGTAAAAGAGAAGGTAACATGTAAAACATGAAAGATAATACCACTTGAATGTCCATAATAGGCACCCAACAGGAAGCATACAACTTATCATAGAGACTATGGAGATCCCATCAACGGGTCAAAAGCTAAGAAGTTAAATTATGGTAAAAACATGAACATCCAACACCTTAAAAGGGCTAAGAGTAACAAGGGTGGGAGCATTAAAATGCACTTAGAAGGACATGGCTCCATTACCTCTTCAACACAAAGACGTGATGGTTCTTTTGCAAGCTCCAGGACACCTTTTATCAAAGATCTCAAACCTTTTTCAGGAGATATGAGATATGGTTGATAACCATCTGCTTCTAACACAATCTGATAGAAAATGAACATAAGAAGGTTAATAACTGGTAAATCCTGAAACAATTACACCTTTATAACACGAGAGAATTGTATAAGAAGCAGCAACATACCCTCTTGACATTATTGATGTCGAAATGTCTGTCCAAAGGAAGCTGCTTGATCCTGTTAGGAAAAGTCCCCTCAAAACTTGCAACAATTTTCCAACCAGAACCCTGGACCAAAAAGTTGCTATCACAGCTGATATTTCTGAATATAGGAATCTCATACATCTAACCCGAGATTTATTCAATTATACATGCTCTGGAACATTTAAGATAATGAAAAGAGGAACATAATTACAAGCGTTGAAGTCCCATTTACACCCACTTTTGTTACAAAGATCTAAATCATATAAAACACTTCCTAATGCACTAGGTACACTCATGAACTAACAAACCATTTGAGGAAAAAGAGAATAAAGTATTTTCTGTAACAATCGGTAATTTTCTTTTTCTTTTTTGATATAAAACAACTACATTTGGTTAGCAAAATAGATAAGAAAATTAACATATATATGAAATAGCTGTCCATGAGGACCAAAAGAAAAAACTCGTAACTCACCTAAATATGTGTGTACCAAAACTGAATCAAAAGAGAAAAGGAGCACAACACTTAAACACCTCTCTGGAACAGAGAAGGATTTGTTAGAAAAATATTTTTTATACAATCACCCTAATCCCTGCCAGCTTCAAAGGCAGTAGGAAGGAAGAGCTTTGACCTAGTATTCATTAAGAAACTTCCCACAAAATATAAATGAGCAAGTAACTTTATTAAAACAAATAAGGCATTTGATAACACTTTCCTCATATTATGTCATTTTTTCCTTGAATTCTTTATTTAAATTATTAAAAAAATTAGTAAATTATGAAGTAGGCGTGAACTGAACAACAATTTGAAATAAAAACACACACAAGAAAACTATAAGGAACACATTTAATGCTTGGAAAGTTTCAGAAACAGATACAACTCACCTCACCAGTTGTAATGTGTTGAAGAAACTTATCTTCAAATTCACGGCAAAGTTCCAAAGCTACAGCTCTTGTGCCCTCAGAACTTTGGACCATCTGCTCACCAAGCCGTACTAATTCATCCTGAACTATTTGAGACTTCCCTTGTAACCTGCATAGATGGAAGGAATAAAGGTGTTAAAAACTAGGGTAAATGAGGATATACATTTTGCAGAAGAAAGATAGATATGCATCCAATCTTAAGCTGAGTAACAATTATATATATTACAACATTATGCTTAATTGTGTATGGTCATTGAACTGCAACAATTAACTTCAGAGCATTCTACAAGATAAAGAACCAAACAAACCGCAGTTGTTTGTTTGGAAGCAAAACTGTCATAGTCCACCAAGACAGGCCAAAGTCTAACAACTCAGCAGGACTTTAGCTAAACTTCACTCAAGAGATTTAACTGGCAAAATAATGTAAAGAAATGCCTTTTGCTAAATTATTATGACTGCAATGCAAGATCCTAAAATATCAACAAGAATAAGAAGATGTAAGAAATCGTCTTCAGGAAAACTAAAGGCAACATATATTTTGTGTCACAACAATGGAAAATGCTATTAAAGATAACCTAAAAAATTGATGAAATTCAATTAGTCATGCAGCAAGTGGTAAGACATTTACCCAGAGAGGAGGTTTGGAACCCGGATTTTCATACGCTTGCGAATCTGCTGCGCCAGAGCATCCACCAAAGCTATTCTACCCAACTTACTCTGAGGGGCTCCAGTCAGTATGGATTTGAGACTTTCACTCTCTGCCTTCCATGCAGTTTCTAAGGAGCTCTCAGATCCAGACTGAGCAGAAGCAATAGATACTGATTGACCAATTAATGCAACCCATTGGATATCAGCTGTTTTTGGGGGACCTTGGTTTAAAAGGAGAGCCTGAACAGCGACGAGAGCTTTCGAGTCTGTAGAAGCTTGATCTATTTTACTTATTACACCAATGGTTCTGGTTCCTACGATTAACATAACAAGCACCCGATTTACTTCACAAATAAATAAAGAACCAATGTAAAAACAGGGGACAAAGAGATGGGAAACAGGGAGGGGAATCGATGTGCATACAGTTTCAAAGAGTATTGCCTGACATGCACTAGTGGATAGAAGTTCATGAAATAAAAACTGGGACATCTGAGAGAAAAAAATTCAACATATACCCTAATGAACATTTTAAAATGGTATAAAAGGTTACAACCATCTACCTTCTCCATCATACTCCTTGGCAATTTTGAGAGCTCGAGATGAAGAAATTTCAGGTGCTTGGGCAGCAGGAATAATAACTAATAAAATTGCATCATTGCGCTCAGCATAGTCGCTAACCTATGCAAGTGACATCACAAAAAAAAAATAAAAAAATTAGTAATTATTATTTATTCACCGTATAAATAAAAGCAAACGAATGTTTCCTTCATTGAGATACATGCAAAGAGCATTTATCAAAACAATAATGACTATTGGGCCAGATAATTAATAATGCAGATCAGGTCTAAAACCATTAACATATACTCACCATTGACTCATCCATAATCCGTTGATCCAGTCCAGGTAAGTCGATTAACTTCAAGGGAGGTGCTGCAAAAGTCAAATTAGCCCAAAAAAAATGAGACGTAGCAACTAAAAATGTAATAAGGAATAAATCTACTAATATGCAGAAAACCACAGCATAGATTGAATCACATAACTATAAATCACAACAAAAACAGAAAGGTTGGGCCTAATAGGAGTTAAAATCCAGCAAACTCTAAACAGCAAATCACACAAGCTTTAAGCTGCATGCAATCCGACATTTTTTTAAAGATCTGAACCAGCCTACAACAGAAATTCAGATTGCCAAATTTACAAATAAATTGTACCTTCATTACTATAACAGTTCATCCCTAACATAGATTCTACAAAGAAGTACGCATACACATAAATGATTGATCATCAAACAACCAGAACTTTTATATGAAATATAGTTTACAAATATAGTGACATAAAATAAATCAGAAGTCGTTTAAAAGCCCATATCAGCAATCAACTCAAAAACCATAAATTCAAGAGAAGATACTTTGGAAATTTCATAATAAATCTAGTTTGGTTGTTCACAAGCAAATTCTACCAGATGGTTTTACCTCTTAGCAGAAAACTAAATGACCCATCACTAAATTTACAGATCTCATACTTATTGCAATTCTCTAGAAGTTCAGGGGGTCTTCAATTACTAAATTTCTCTTTGCACTCAAAATATTGTAATCTTAATAAGCAATAACAATTAACAAATGACCCATCTATTTATCATTATCTTTTAATTTACATGCTCATTAATGCTTCCAGAACATTTATAAGTTTTAACAAGAAACTGAGACTAACTATTCATAATACCAACACAACAATAATTGTGCCAACAATTCATTTAGAAACTCTAAAGCCTTACACAAGCAAAAACATTTGACACAGAGATCATAGTATACACAAGATAGGAGACTATAAATACCAACCTGTACTTGTGCGTAGCTTCAAATATATTTCATCCCGACTCTTGCCTGAGGCACTCTTACTAAGCCTATCCTGTAAAGAATGCCGTAAAGCACCTGCAAAACAACAATTGGTAAATACAGCATAATAAAATGTCTAAAATGACCCTACACAAGCATTCCCCTAGTATTTCTAACTTCTAACAAAATCACAAACCTCTTCTTCAAGTTCATTTGCCTTAGGAATCAACTGCACAAGTATAATTTTGGCCTCATGCATTTAAACATTTTTATTTCTTAAAACTAAAAAAATTCAAAAAGAACCTTTACAGAACATTTAACACATCGACTTTCTCAACTACGTGGAGTGATGGTGACAACACACAGTTAACACCACAGAAGTGTCTAATCCCACTTCTAAAACAATGGAAAGCAGGAGGTATTACAAAAAACCTCAGAGCAGATGTCTGATACTAACTCTAATTCATACACACCCAAAATGAACTTTATGAAAATTATATAAACAAATAGACTAACTAGGAAGACCAATCAAGTGGAGTTACTAACTTGCAGAAACCTGTTGCGACTTATTGTCAATTTGCAAAATAATTGATTTGCTGCTCATAGAACCATCCTTCTGTAAATCAATGCTTATTGGAGCTCGAGTAGCACCATTTTCACCAGTTGGCTGGACAGAGAAAACAGAATTAAAGACAAAGCTACCACATTTCATAACCCCCCAAAAAAAATAAAGGTACAAAACCCGAGCAATCCAACTTACCAAAACTGGATGCCCAATCAAACTGTTCAAAACGGCAGATTTACCAGCACCCTACCCAATATATAAAAAAAAAAACAATAAACAGAAGTCAGAGAAACAAACAAGTAAAGCATAACTCTAACAAAATCATTCAACAAACACAAGGTAAATACAGATTTCACAATCCTCTTCAATCAGAAATTGCAACAATAGAAAACAGAACGTAAGGTAACCAGACTTAACATAACCCCCAAACTTCACACAATTAAATTCAAACTCAAAAATCACTTGATCCAATCCAGATTTCATAATTTATGTAGCATCACAAAACTTCAGCCAATCATACTTTACCAGCCAACGGTACCAGCCCCAATTGGTAATTTCGAAATACAATATAACGCTTACCAAGTGACCAGTAACGTCACCCCTCAGTAACTCAACATAACCCCTGAACTTCGCACAATCAAGTTGAAAATAAAACTCACTCGACCTCAGCAACGTTACCGGCCCTCCCTATTCATTTTCTGGAAATGCAATCTAATGTTATTAACAGTTACTAAGGTGCCGGTAAAGTTAGCTGCCTGGTAACTTAGCATAACCCCTGAACTTCACACAATCAAGCTCAAACTCAAATCTCACTTGATAACAGTACCGTTACCGGCGCCTACCTATCCACTTTCTAGAACTTTCTGGATTCAAAGCTACGAAGGTTCCAGTAAGGTTACCCCCTCATGTAACTCAGCCAAAACCCCCAAACTTCACGGAATCAAATTCGAACTCAAACCTCACTTGATCGCAATAAAATACAAACAACTAACCAAAGATCTATCAATTATACTAAAAATCTTCAACTTACAACATTCCCAAGCGCCACAACGTTGAGAAAAGTCGAAGTCCGGCGAGAATTTGAGCTTGGACTCTCGTCAACGTCTTCGTCAGCAAGTAGCGCCGCCGCTTGCCGCATCGACTCGGCAAGCTGAGCCAACTCCTCGATAGCCTCCATCGAATCTAACGGTTAACAGGAACGGTGATAGAGATCGAGGTGGATCAAACCAGGAACGCCGAGATCTGAAGGCAAGGCGAGGCTTAAGAGAGAAAGATCAAGAGAGAGATCGAGAGAGCAAAACGACGACGGAGAAGGAACCACAAACGAAGAAAGGATGCTCTTTCGTTCTCTGTGTTTAGTTTTGTTTTCTCTCACTAGAGGTTTGATTTTGAAACGAAAAGTAATTTTCAATTGAGTTTCTATTTCTATTTCTCTCTCTCTCTCTCTACCTATTAGCTTTGAGTATTTGTTGAGTCTTTGCTGTTTTGAATCTTGTTTTAATTTGCTTGCTTCCTTTGAATTTTCTTTTTTTTTTTCTCAATATTTTTTTTAAATGTTTTTGGGTGAATAACAAATACCTCCTTCAAGTTTAGTTAAATTTCAAACCCAACAGTTTCATTAAGTAACAAAATTTCTCCAATTGTAAACAAATATGATGAGAAATAAATTGACATAAATATTTTTTAAGTACCCTTTTACCCTTATTTTGTAGCATACTTTCAATGCAAAATCTATCTAACATGTTAGGTATATATATATATATATATTTTCAAAACAATAATAAGTTATCTTATCGTATATCCTTAGAACACACATTAATATCACATACGAATAAAAAATCAATTGAATCGATGTATTGAAAAATATATTTTTTATCTTTTTGCAAATAAGTTGTATCAAAAAATTTGTTCGTTTTATATTCTTATTGTGTGTGTATAGGACATATGTTAAGATAACTCCATAATAATTATAAAAAAAAAAATTTTATGAATTTAATAAAAAAAAATGAACAATAACCAAGAATAAAAAAATAGTAAACAATATATCACAATAACTTGTCGTTTTCAAATTCATGAATTTATCGTTTTAAACTTTTAATCAAGAAAGTATCTTAAATGTGAGGGTAAAATGGTATTTGCATAAAACTTTAATTATTGAAAAATGGGGGAATTTTGTTAATTTACGATATCTTTAGGCTTTTTTATAAATTTTCTAAACCTGAAGGAGGTATTTGTGATTCCCTCAATGATGGGTTTCTTAGTGGTTTATGCTTATGAGATTTTAGCCGGTGCTTTCTTATTCTAGTAATTTTCTTTTTTCTTTTTTAGGTTTTTCAAGTAATGAAAGAATTTTGTTGCTGATTTGATAATGTTATGAAAATAGTATAGTTATCAGATGAGTAATGCTAAGAGTGTGGTCGTTGTCGTTTTTATTTTTATTTTTATTTTCTTTTTCTGTTCTCTATTTTATCTTTAAAATATATATAAAATTTTCATTTTTATTAAAAAGCGAAAAAAATCGAGAATCACAAATATAAGTAAAATAAGGACAATAATACTCTTACAATCTGATCTCACAAACTCTTTCTCACAATTCTTAAGCATAACTCTCAAGTCTTTAGTGATGAATTTTCTAAAATTCAAAATTTATCAATAAAAAACTGAGACTACCACCTAGGGGTTGTGAGAGAGAGTTTGTGAGTCAATCTTTATAAGTAAAATAATTCATTTTGAAAAAGAAAAACCATAACTTTTAATACATTTTTATAATTTCATTTTCATTTACTTTATCTCCAATCATGTATTATTTTTACATGGTGATGCCAAATACTTAATATATTAAATCATTTTTCTCATAATAGTGTGAGAATCATCGGTCCAAAAAAAGTTTTGAATAAAACTTGAAAAATATGTAACATTATTTTTGTCTTTCTTTTTTTTTTTTTTAACAATTACAGTTTACAAAGAAACTGAATTTTGAATAAAGAAACTTAAAATAATATTACACCAAACCAACAATTTTATGTGGTTTAATATTGCTATATATCAACTCTAAATTTTTAACATATGTAAGAAAAGAATATGATTGTGTGATCTTCTTTAATTTATTAGGTAAATATCGTGCCATTTGAAAAAATAATTAATTATATTCTTTAAATTTAAATTCCATCATTAAAAATAAATTATAACAACAAATTAACTTTTTATAACAACAAAAATAAAATTTAAAAATAAAATATCTTCTCTAACCTTCCACTTATAATTTTAAAATAAAAATTATAAAATCTTATATTGATTAAAGCCCAAGAAAGTCTCCCGAACTCTTAACAGTACATTTGTATTATCTAGTCTAATTATAATGAATTTTATGACATATGTTAAGACCGCGGATAAAAAATTGATTCTATCAATGCATAAAAAATATTTTATTTGTCGTTTTATAAATTAAAATCATAACAATCAAAAAAATTATTTTTTAGAATTCGATTTATTTCATTCAATCCCTTGAGAGATAGTTAAGTTTCAAGTGCTACAACGATTTCATAAAAAAAATATCAAAAACCCTTCTCTTCTCTATGGAAAGTTTCCCATTGGGGGGTTTCTGCTCCCTTTGGTCAGATAGTACTGGTTCCCGATCAACGAGATAGAAGCATGAAGCAAAGGAAGAAGTTTTATAATATTTTTCACGAGATTATTGATAATTTTAGAAAAATATCTAATATTCAATACATAACTAAAGCTTTTGAAGCTTAACTATTTTTTAGTGACAAATAAAATTAACCCATTAAAATTAGTCAAATATTTTAAGGGTTTATGTGGGGTGATACTAGTCGGTGGAAGTTTATATATAAAATTATAAATTAAAAGTCAAAAGAAAATGCATGAAATTACCCTTCAACTAATTAATGCCATGGTTGACCATTAATCTATGGTTCAAATTTATATTTAAGGTAAGTTAAAAACGAGCCGTCCGATTTTTTTAACTTTCGGCAAAATAAAAATATTGGGTTCGAAATGGCCACGTCATCAGCACCATTAAATTCAAATAAAGTAATAATAATCAATGCCACACGCACTATGCCTTGTAATGTGGGCCAGCTTGCCAATTTTAAACGTAACCCGTGCCAATTTCGTGGAGCCTTTCTTAAACGGTTTCTTTTTTAAAATTTTAGGTTGAGTTTACTTCTAATAATGTTTTATTATTAAAGTAATATGATTATGGATGAAATGAATAACTTTTAAGATTAATAAGTATAAGTTATATAAATAATTAATATATATAAAATATTTAAATATTATTTTATTCAAATGTTATTTACAAGATTAGTGAGTTAATAATAATAATAATAACAAAAATAATAATAATATAAGTCAAAGGTTTTTGTTAATTGTTATTTGACATCAATAGGAGGGTAATTTTTGTCAAGAATTTTTATTAAATAAGAGTAAAATTGAAAAAAAAAAATTAGATTACCACAATAATATTAAAATATCATCATCTGAGTCGGTAATCACATAACCTCACATATTATCTCTCATATTACCTGATTAATAAAATATTAATATGTAGACACTTAATTATCTAATTTATATAACATTAATATGTATTTTATAAATATGTGTGAAAAAAAAAACAATTCTTCTTATTGTAAGCTCCTGTCCTCTTCTATACAAAAGAAAACCACTCCTTTGGAAGCATAAAATAAACAATTTCAAATGAGATTTTCATATCTTAATTTATGTTTTAGGTGTCATTCATTTATATTTTTATTTTAAAAAATAAAAATAAAATCTAATTGTGTGTCTTTAGAATTTGAAAATGTGTTCATTGTTATTATAAAAACAAGATTTGAAAATGAAAACAAAGAAATTGCGTTCAATAATAGTATAAAATCAATTCCATAAGAGATGATAAAATAAACTATTTTCAAAGTGGACAAATATATACTAAAAATTAAATAAATGGCAATAAATTTTATGAAAAATAAAATTATTGAAATACAGGTGATACTTTACATATTCAATTGTAATAAAAGGCCAATAAATGTTTTTATCTTACATAGAAATTATGACAAATAAATTTAAGTACATAAAATCAATGAAATAAGAAAAAAAATGGAAGAAATAAATCTTCATATACAAAATAATTTTGTATTTATTTTATGTAATAACAAAAGAAAAAAATTAAAATATATCAAAAAATAAAAATGGTGATAATGCTATTTTGATTAAATAAAATACAGGGGTGTTAATGTTAAATATAGAGTATATGGGTATAATAAAAAGTTTCCAAGCTCAGTGGGGACAGGGGCCCCGACTCACCCCTTAGTGTCTCTGCTCCGTCCCTGTTTGTAAACATTTTTGAGGGAAATGGAAATAAAACACAAAACAAACATATTGAAATGAAAAGCTTCGATGGCATGTTCGGAGTGCGTAATATGAAACAATTTTCTAACCTTTTTTGAGGTTCGCGAGTGATTTTCAAATATGGGCAGTGTTTCAATTCTATTAAATATTTGTTGGTTGGATAGTGATTGCTCCAAACGGGTATGGATCTAACAAACGAGTGAAAATGTGTCAATTAAATAAGTAAGAAAAATATGGATCTAACAAACGGGTCAATTAATCAAAGATCTCAATCGACAGTCTAACATCACATGTCAAATTATTAGAAATTATTAGCATATAATTAACGAATCAATCTTCATTAATTAAAAAAAAATGTATTTTTGTTTCTCCTTTTGCTTCATCAATATGTGCACCAAGCAGACAATAATTATAGTTAGGATTTGCCAGCCTATTACCTTATTATATCACATGATTTAATAAGATTTTGGTAGCATGTTGTTTCTTGAAGCTTTAGGCTACATACCAACCATTCAAATATATATATATAGGCAAGTGAGTGTATGTACGTTTGTCCAACCATATAGCACGGGTGTATATTTAGTGTCAAACTCATTAATATATGTGAGACAAATGGTTTAGAAGTTTTAAAGAACGTTATAATAGTAAGATTATTTTTTATCAATACTGTGAAAATATTATTCTTTAAATTTTATACTAAACACATGAATTCTTCCTTATTATATTTTTGTATATATTGAGATGTCAATAGTTATTGGATTTTAAAGAACTTGTCTCTAATCATGATTCAATTTTCACTTTGTTTTTTCCTTTTTTTTTTTTTTATTACATCTTTTAAAGTACTAGAATATTGAAAAGAATTTGAGACTAAAAGTAGTTTAATGAACAAAATAGAAAAATAAGTATACATATATATATTCATAAACTTGAACTTATTTCTTAAATTTTGAAGTAGCATAATGACAATTAGATAAAAATATTTAGGGTGTGTTTGGAAACCACAGTGTAATTACTAGAGTGTGTAATTACTAGGGTAGTTATTATACACCCTAGTAATTACACAGTATTTTAAAATACATGGCGTGTTTGGATACCATATCATAATTACATCTGAATTACCAATGTCATGTTTGGTAAGACATTTGGTAATTACACAGAAAAATAAAATTATTAATAATAAATGTTTAAAATTAATATTATTTATTAACAAATATTTAAAATAGATATTATTAACTAACAAATATTTTATTAACAA
>WYDK02000025.1:15487-26416 GCA_009867345.2 Toxicodendron radicans | reverse complement strand
AATGTTTTGCACAACTTTACATAAACAAGTACAACTTTACTGAATAACATCATTTATTAATAAGAGGGGGTGGACTCCGCCCGATTACAATGAAACGTTTAAAAAACTAAATTACAAATGAGAAAAATAGAATTTGACCGGGCTTAAATTATTGATAATACCTTCTCAAGTGCTCAGTATTCCATGCTCGCAGAACTGCTGCACCGTTCAGATACTCCAGGTGGTAAGTTCTCGATTTGATTTTCTTGGTAATTCTGAATCGATCTTTCCACTTCGGACCGAGCACCCCCTAGCTAGATTCCTTTGCAGCAGGACTATTCTCCTTAGCACCAGTTCTCTTTTTTCAAACTCCCGATTCTGACATTGGAGTTGAAATACCTTTTAGCTCGCTGTTGATAAGAGGCGAGCCTTATTTGTGATTTTGTGCGATTCTCATCTATCAAATCGAGCATTAATCTCATCAAAGAGTCGTTAATATCTTCATCAAACATTTCCCTTTTTAAAGTCTTTACTCCGATTTCGACTAGAGCTATAGCCTCGCATCCATAAGTGAGTGAGAATGGGGTCTCTCCAGTCGAGACTCTTACTGTGGTTCTTTAAGACCACAAAACTTCGGGCAAGTCATCTGCCCATCTTCCCTTTAAAGCGTCGAGCTTCTTCATCAGGGTGTGCTTAATCACCTTGTTCACGGCCTCGACTTGCCCGTTTGCTTGAGGTCGATAGACGGCCGAGAAACTCTTCTTAATACCCAACCCTTCACAAAAAGAAATGAATTCCCTACTGTCGAACTGTTTCCCATTATCTGTTATGATAATGTGAGGAAGCTCGAATCTGCAAATGATGTTCTTGTAGATAAAGTCTTTCATTCTGCTTGACTAACCATGGCCAGTGGCTCGGCTTCTACCCACTTGGTAAAATAATCTACTGCCACCACAAGAAATTTGACCCCGCCATTTCTTTGGGGTAACGAGCTTACCAAATCGATTCCCCAGACCGCAAAAGGCCACAGATTGGTTAGTGTTGTGAGCTCTTGCGGTGGTGCCCGCTTAATATCTGAGAACCTCTGGCACCTATCACATTTGCAGACAAACTCTACGGCATCTTCATACACGATTGGTCAATAGTAGCCTTGGCGCAATACTTTATAGGCGAGAGCTCGCCCACAATAGTGGTTCCCGCATATTCCTTCATGAATCTCTCTAAGAATGTAGTCCGCATCTTCCTTGTCTACACACTTAAGTAGCGGGTTGTCATACCCCCTTTTGTACAACTGGTCATTTATCAAAACATATCGGGCTGATTTTTCCCGCAAGGTACAAGCCTCATTCTTGTATTCAGGCACTTCACCATCTTTCAAATAGGCCTTAATCTGATTCATCTAACAATATCTGCGAACTATTTCCATTACTCCCTCAGGCGGACTGATACTCGACCTTGGGAGACTCATTATAGGTATTGAGTCCCTTAATTTTTCCTTCATCGAGGAGGCCAGGCGAGCTAAAATGTCGGCCACTAGATTCTGTTCCCTTGGGATCTGCTGAATTTTGTAACTCTTTAAAGACCCTAGTTCGAGTTTTACCCTCTACAAATAGGCGGTCATTTACTCTTCCTTGGTCTGGTATTCTCCGGTAACTTGATTCACTACGAGTTGCGAATCACTTAGTATTATTAGTGATTCCGCGTCCATTTCTTTTGCTAGCTCAATGCCCGCCAAAAAGGCTTCATACTCCGCCACATTATTAGATGCGACAAACTCAAAAATGACTATAGCTCAAAATTTTGCCCCTTCGGGGCTTTCCAGAAACAATCCAGCCCCTGCCCCTTTTTCATTAGAGAAACCATCCACATACATTTTCCACTGCTAGTTGAGCTCGGCCTTGGCTATTTTCGAGGCGATGTCCTCGTCGTTGTTTGGTTCTATCGATACCGTCTCTTCCCCGGGCTGATAGGAGAATTCAGAAATAAAATCAGCTAAAACCTGAACTTTGATCGCTGCTCTTGGTAGATATTTAATATCGTGTTGGCTTAATTCTAGAGACCATTGAATCAATCTGCCCGACGCTTCAGGCTTTTGGAAAACTTTCTTCAATAAAAAATTAATCAGAACATGGATAGTGTGCGCCTGGAAATAAGGCCGCAACTTTCTTGAGGCCGTTATCAGAGCTAAAACCAACTTCTCCATTTCCTGGTACCTTGTCTCTGCGTCGACCAATCGTCGACTCACATAGTAGATAGGTCATTGTATCCCCGCCTCTTCTCTTATAAGTGCTGCACTGACAGCGAAGAATGAGACCGCTAGATACAAGAGCAGGGGCTTGCCAAAAATAGGTTTCGATAGGAGAATGGGCTGAACAAGGTGTTTCTTCAATTCTTGGAAAACTTTCTCACACTCCTCGGTCTATTCAAACTTCTTGTTTCCCTTTAATACTTCAAAGAATGGCAGGCACCTATCGGTTGCCTTGGAAAATAACCTGCTAAGGGCGGCCACTTGCCCTGTCAAACTCTGAACCTACTTGACCTTTGTCGGGCTCTTCATGTTTGTCAGCGCCTGTATTTTATCGGGGTTAGCCTCGACACCTCGCTAGTTGACCATGAAACCCAGAAATTTTCATGAACTTACACTGAATGCATACTTAAAAGGGTTTAGGCACATCCGATATTTTCTGAGGACCTTAAACATCTCTGGCAAATGCTCAATGTGATTTTCTGCCTCTTTTGACTTGATCAGCATGTCGTCGATATACACCTCCATGGTTTTTCTGATCTTCTCGGCGAACATCATGTTAACGAACCGCTAATATGTGGCCCCGACATTTTTTAGCCCAAAGGGCATTACCTTATAGCAGTAGAGGCTGTGATCAGTAATGAATGAGGTGTTTTCCTCGTCGAGCTGATACATGCGGATCTGATTATACCCCGAGTAAGCATCCATAAAGCTTAGCAAAGCGTGCTCGGCTGTTGCATTGACGAACTGATCAATCCTTGGAAGTGGGAAACTATCTTTCGTACAGACTTTGTTTAGATCAGTAAAGTCGATGTAGGTCCGCCATTTGCCATTCAACTTCTTTACTAGTACCGGATTGACGAGCTAATTCGGATATCTCACTTCCCTGATGAAGTTGATGTTTAATAATTTATCAACCATATCTTCAATGCCTGGGACCTCTCCGCATCCATCGGTCTCATTTTTTGTCGGATCAATTTGGCGGCGGGATCAATGTTTAGCCTGTGACACATCACATCGGGGTGAATCCCAACCATGTCTGCATGTACCCAGGCGAACACATCTAGATTCTTCTTGAGGAACCCGACTAATATGCCCGCTTGTTCCTCATTCAACTCGCTTCCAATTTTCAATACCCTGGTTGGATCTTCATTACTAACTGCAATATCCCTCAACTCTTCAGTAGGACCGGCTGCGGGGTATTCCTTGTGGATTCGAGGATCAATTGTATCCTTAAATAGCCCAAGGTGTGGGCTTGCTTCAACAATCATCATTGTTTTTATAAGAGGCCATTTAATGGCCGCCACCATAGCGTTGTTATAACAAATATTGGCGTCATCAATCGAGCCTTTGAGGACTCCAATCCCGTTATCAGTTGGGAACTTAACAGCCCGACAACGCACTGAATCCACTGCTTCAAAGTCATCCAAAAATGGTCTGCCCAGAATACCATTGTATGTCGTCGGACAGTCAACCACAATAAACTCTTGCATCTCCGTTCTTATGCAATCGCCTTCCCCTATGGTCATAGGGAGGTCGATCATCCCTTTTGGAAGCAAGTTGTCACTGGTGAAACCGTATATTGGAATCGAGCACTACTTCAAGTGGGGATTTATAAATCTCATCTCGCGGAATACTTCAAGGAAAGAACGTTCACCGCGCTGCCATTGTCTATCATCAATTGGAAAACTTGGTTGTTCCTAATCACTGTAGTTACTACGATAGCATCGCGAGTGTACTTAGGGTATTGCTCTCACTCTTCTCTCATAAAGCCTATCACTTCGCTATCTGACATTGGTCTCTTTTACGACCTTTCTCTCATGGTTCCAATGGACATAATTCTTGGTATTGAACCTATCTGACACTCTCAAACATCTCTCTCCCGAGCATGTCTTAAGTTGCCTATCGACCTTGGTCTGCCATAGATCATGTGGACTCATATCGCCCCCGGGGGAGGCGATGGCGGGCTCTTTTACCACTCATTTTCGGTCGGCTTTTTTGTTGTTTCTATCGACTTTTCTTCCTTATTCACAAAATCTTTCAAATGCCCCCTCCTTATCAACTCCTCTATAACATCCTTCAGGTTTCGACACTCATCAGTATTATGTCCGATGTCCCGATGGAATTGATAGTATTTTTGAGAATCCAGCCTAAACGAGGAGGATTTAATCCTACCTAGTCAGGGAGCCCTTCTCACCTCGTTAGATATCTCGTAAATATGAGATAATGAGCGACTAGCGAAGTGTATTCCGCGAACCGAGCAATTGGTTCTCTTTTTCGGAACTCTTGCCTCGACCTTTTGTTGAAATAGAGCCTCTCAACCCGATCGGAGACCCTTATCTTGTCCGCGGAGCGATCAGATCGTTGATAAGTGTTTCCTCTCGACAGTCCCCCTTTAAGACTCACATGGTCTTCTTGTTGCAACTCGTTCCAGAATTTGGTTTGTGGCCTCACCCCCGCGATTAGTAAAGTTTTAATCGACTCCTCTGATTAGTAATTGTGCCCGCAGCTAGCCTTTTGTACCACTTCTTGGCCTCGCCTACCAAAGTCACAGCAAAACAGCGGCACTTCGCTAAATCAGAGACATGATACAATTTGGTAAAGTCGTTGAATGCATCCAGATCCTCATTTGATTCTCCTTTTTCGTCATACTTCATTTCAAACCCCCTAAACCCTAAGGGAAGTGGTGCCCGATGTATTTCATCATAGAACGGCGAGCTTACAATTGAATCTGCTCGATTCGCGTTCTCATCGAGCTTTCAAATTATCCAACATCATATGTACTTGTTCAATCTCATTCGCTTGGGGATTGAGATTATGTGCCCTACTGGCTCTTTGCTCGACCAAGTGTGTTCTACGGTTCACTGTGTTTTAAGGTTCACTATCTGGACTCAAGGACTTTGCGCGATAATGCATAATTCCATAGCCTGTTGGCTGGGATAATAGATACCATCGTACGTACTACCCTGCTCGTGGTGCCGGTTAAAACCAGCTTCCAGGGAGTTTTGGTTTCAGCCCGTAGGGTTGGCACGCATATTTTCTACACCTCGTTGTTTAGAGCGAGTGTTTATAGGTGGATCAATCTCGCCCACGCCATGCTTTCTGGGCCGTCTCCCCAGATTTTTAGGAGGACGAAGCGCCTGCCTCTTGGTAAAATGGGTGGGAATCCGCTAAGACCTTCTGGGCGCAGATGACCTTGAAAGATCAGTACGTTGTTGACTTTGCCCAATCGGGGTTGGCTCAGTGAAAACTGGCTTGTCGAGCTATGCCTCCTAAGCCCTTTTCATCCCCGACATGTCATGTTGCATAACATGCACTACATTGGTTAGGGATTTTATCATATCCATCAACTCACCGTGTTTCGGGTTGGAGGGTCCAGCCCCAAGGGTCTCGGTGATTGGTGGCAAACGGCTATTTCCCTCCTGCTGGGCAGGATTTTTGCTTTCACGCTCATCTTCTGGAGTTTTGGATGTTCTAGTACGGGCCATGTCTGCTGAATCATTTGATTGAAAAGATCTTATTGCTATTGCAGATTGGCCCTCCTTTTAGCACCAAAATGTTGATGCAGAAAATCGCACCAATCAGATAGATCCGGTTGACCTTGATCGAAACAGGAACGAATGTGTGCGTGATTACGTATAGTCAGCAATGAACAATAAAAATTACAATAAATTAAAGAACACATGAATTTTAAAGTGGTTCAACCTCTAGATTGAGTGTCTACGTCCATTGTAACTTTACTGCTGTTATTTACTAAAAATTTTGTAACCCCTTCCTACTCACGAACTAAGGTATTTATAGTGTTACCTCTTACATGGTAAGTTCAACCAAAATAGAATTACAATTCAAAGAGGAAAGTCCATCATGAGATTCCTGGGATTGGATGATAATTTGGAATTTGAATCTGGTTGTATCCCGATTTCTGGGGGATAAGATTTATCATATATGCTAGTTGTCACCTTGGCGAGCTCATTTGTTCTGGCGACCTTAAGTTTTTTGTCGCCCTTCAACGATCGAGTCGAATCTTTTATCTGTCGGGCTTATACCAGCGACCCCTCTGAATCGGGCCTAATTAGAATCAACTCGTCATTGCAACCTTTTGGCCTTTCTACTAGCGTCTGACTTATGCGGACTCTTTATAGCAAAATCCCGCACAACATATGTAATATCTTCAATTGGTTTAATTTATTTTTAACTCAATGTCGTCTAATTATATTAACAATAATATTACACATACATCATTTTTATACATCATTTTTCATACATAATTATGTGGCAAAAGATGATTTGTTGATTTTAAATTAAAAAGTAAACTTTCACTCAATCATCTTTTGTCACATAATGATGTATGATAAATGATGTATGAGAATAATGTATGTGTAGTATTACCCTTATATTAAAATACATCATTTTGTACTAAAAATTTGTATATTTTCTATATTATTATATCAATAAATGATGTAAATTTATTCAATAGAATTATATCATTGTATTCAATAAAATTAGTCACCATCTATATAAGGTAAAAAGGGGTTTTTGGTTGATTGACAATGGGTTTTTTATGGGTTTGTTAAGAAAAGAATACGTGTCATGAATTGGGAGGTCTAGGTAGGGAGACAATTGCTTTATATTCAGGTATCTGGGGCAACAAGGAGGTTATCATATCTGGTATAAGGGTCAATGTGGGAGGT
Source organism: Toxicodendron radicans (assembly GCA_009867345.2). Taxonomy (NCBI): domain Eukaryota; kingdom Viridiplantae; phylum Streptophyta; class Magnoliopsida; order Sapindales; family Anacardiaceae; genus Toxicodendron; species Toxicodendron radicans. Next base: position 19,501 of record WYDK02000025.1, on the reverse strand, counting down.
TGGCTCCTCGAAATGCTAGCTATTGTCCTTGTTTCTTTTGCTGTCATTTTCATTTCATCTTTGTTGCATATTTCAATTTCAATATAACAGTATAATTTCTTTGAGTTTGATATCCTCTTTACTCTTGTGCATTTGTTTGTGTGTTGAGGATTATGAGAATTAAATAGTTTCTTCAGATTGTTTGGGATTCTTATCAAATTGGTATCAGAGCCAAACCCTGCCCGAGCCCGTCTTCCAGAAGGGGCGACCTGGGAAAGAGCTACTTGTGAAGGGGCGACCTAAGAAAGTAGGCCGCCCAGAGTGAAATCATCGTTCGAAAAGGGGGACCTGGGAAAGGGCTACTTGGGAAGGGGCGACCTAAGAGAATAGGCCACCCAGAGTGAAGCCGTCCAGAGTGGGCCAACGTGGAAAGGGATACCTAGGAAGGGGCGACCTTAGAGAGTAGGCCACCCAAAGTGAAGTCGTCCAGAGTGGGCCAACGTGGACGTTGGGTTATGTACAAAATGATGTGTCATACCATAATTGGGAGAGTGACAAATTCACTATCCCAATCATGGTATGACACATTACTTTATACATATATCTTTATATGAAGACTTTGTAAGTATAGTATTATTCTTTTATTAGTAATAACCTCCTGAGATATAATACAATAACAAAAAATTCTCTAAGGTTTTCAAAATGAATAATTTTACACTTGCAAAGTCCTCATACAAAGATATATTTATAAAGTGATGTGTCATACAATGATTAGGATAGTGAATTTGTAAGAACTTATTAACTAAAGTCAAATTTATTCTCCCAATCATGGTATGACACATCACTTTATACATATATTTTTGTATGAGGACTTTGTAAGTATAGTATTACTTTATCAAAATAATAAATATCCCACATACCTTTAAATTTGAGGTGTTAAAATAAACACACTATCAATGTGATAATATTTACTTATTAAATTTTATAATTAACTATCGGATTTCAAGTTGACTATTAATTTTGCTTTATAAAATGAATAACACTACGTTGACAACAATTTCTTACAACAATTTCTTACAACAACTTCTTACAATCGCAAACGTGACAATTGACTTCTCTTCACACGTTAGTTCATCAAACCCAAAGCTATTCACTGGACTGAAGAACAATCGTTCCTTCATTGGAAACAACCGTTCTCTCATAGGAAACTGTCATTTGTTAAGATAGAATGATTGTTCCATCGAAGAGGAACATCCGTCCCATACAGAGGAACAATCGTTCCTCTCCTGTGGAATGGATGTTCCATAGGAGAGGAATAATTGTTCATCTCCTGTGGAATGAATGTTCCATAGGAGAGGAATAATTGTTCCTCTCATTTTAGGAATGGACATTCCATAAAAGAGGAACAATTGTTCCTCTGTATGGAACGACTGTTCCATAGAACTATTCCTCTTCTATGGAACATTCATTCTATCTTAAGAAACAGCGGTTTCCTCTGAGAGAACGGTCGTTCCCAATGAATGAACGATCGTTTTTTAGTCTAGTGAACATCATTTCGTGCTTTGTGTTTGGTGAGCTGACGTGTGAAGAGAAGTCGGCTGTCACGTTTGCGATTGTAAGAAGTTGTTGTAAGAAATTGTTGTCAACGTAGTGTTATTCTTAAAAAATAATAACTTAACTCGCAAGTTAGTTCAAAAAGTAGAGTTAACAACTTTTTCCCACCCAAAAAAAGGTTAATAACTTTTCAACCCTCAAACTTTTAAAATATTATTTTAGTACCCAAAGCATAATTTTGTTAATAATTTTCATTGTGAGGAAGGACAAGATACTCAAAAGTATATTATAAGTGAGGGCAAAATGGTTAATAAACATTTTGGCCCGTCAGAGAAGAAGAAAAGAAAAAGGATGGTTCACGTTAGTAAGAAGTGGCTCACGTTAGCAACGTCCAAGCTAGCGGTTTTTGGCTTTTTTCAACTGATTCTGAAATCCAAAATCACTTCCGAGACCACCGTTACTCATACATTTACTTGCCAACCTTATTCACCAATTTTTACCACCTCAATTCTTGTCCTTGTGAGATTGGGCTTTTTCTCAAGCTTTTTTCGATTGATTTGGGTACAACCGGCCTCTATAGACTTCACCAGTAGCTTCTTCGCCATCAACTGATTGTTGTGATGTGTTTTTTGGCCGTTGGTGACTCCCTAAGCGCCGAAAATCGAAGCCCAAAGTAGTGGCCATAACCTACTTCACCCAATTGTTGCCTAGAAGCCAACCCCACCTCCATTCGCACAATCAACTATTCAAGCCGAATTTATGGTCGATTTCTTTATCAGAAATTCCCCCATACACCACCATCACACTCCCCACAACCCACTTTGCGAAACCCTTACGTCCATTACTATCTTGTGCTCGTCGATCGCTGGTCATGCATCGTGCGACCTTTCAACTTCTAGGCTAATTATTCGGTCGTTTCTAATGTTTAAAATCCACCTTGAAACCATCACCAAAATCCCCATCATCCCCTCTCCAAACCCCTAATAGCCCTAACCCCATTTGATCGTCGTCGCCGTCCTCTTCGTATTGTTTCAGTTGCATGATGAACTTGAGGTGTGTTTGATTAATGAAATTAAGCAAAATCGGAGGTTGATTTGAAAATTGCACGTTGTTCGCCATTCTCCATCACTAAGGGTTTCACTGTTTGTTGTTCTCCTCAATGCCGATGGTAATTGCTGGCATGGAAGAGGCTAAGAAGAGAAGAAAAAGAGAGAAGAATATTTTTGTCTTCACAATGTAAATTATTGTATTTCCCACCCAAATAAGAGAGAAACATAATATTTTGGATACTAAAGTGGTATTTTAAAAGTCTAAGGGTGAGAAAGTGCCATTAAGCTTTTCTTTTGGGTGGAAAAAGGTCAATAACTCTCAAAAAGTACGAATTTATAGAGTAAAAAGGAAAAAAAAAACTTTTATTTAAAAAATAAAAGAATGGATTCTATCAATCAAAATTCAATTCCTTAATTGGTAAGCTTCTGTAGCAGAAGATGGTGCCTGAAAAGCTTGTCCATGACATAGTTCAGGTTTGTGTTGGGATGGTGACTGAAAAGATGAATTAATTTTGAGAGATATATTTGTTCTTTAATGTTGCTCATTTTTTCTCATTGTGTTATACAGGAACTTTTAGGACATGATAGTGCATCTTGTCCTATAGAAAATATTGAGGCCATATGTCAGCTTTTCAACACCATCGGTAAGCAGCTTGATGAGGGCCCAAAATCACGGCGTTTGAATGATATGTACTTTAGTAGATTGAAGGACCTGACTTCAAACCCTCAGCTCTCCGTACAAACAACCAACGGATGAGACATTAATTTAACAATAATATTAAAGTTATACCATATTAATTTTCACATTATTTTCTCACATTACATTCATTTTCATGGTTCAGTTGAGATTTTTAGCTAGGATTGATGTAATTGCAATTTACAATTGAAGTCACAATTTTCCCATTTGGTTACTTTTTTATTTTGACTTAAAGTGAATGAAATATTTCCATTTGACGAGTACAGAAGAAGTTTATTTCTTTTAGAATTCTTCCATTGTGTATATGTTGATATTGTCCTGACTCTTATTTCAAAATGTATTTTATGTGTTGAATCAGGGACCAGCTCCTGTTTTAGTCAAGGCTGAGGCTCCGTGGTCGGCTAGAAGGGGAAATCTCTCTGACAAGGAACGTGTCTTGAAGACTGTAAAGAGGTAATGCTTTTATTGATTTATTTTCTGCAATGTAACCAGTAATTGAAAATTGATATTAACAACCTTGGTAACATAATCATTGTTTTATTCTTTGAGTTCCAAATATAATCTAACACATGGTGAAGGATGTTATTCTTAATTATTGATTTCTTGATGTAATCCAAATTTATTGCTTGTAAACGGCTCATGAAACATGTGTAGCAATCCAACTGGTTTTCTGATTCTTATATTCTGTTTCCTTTGCAGTATTTTGAATAAACCTACCCCTAGGAAATTTGATCT
>WYDK02000024.1:2400679-2418681 GCA_009867345.2 Toxicodendron radicans | reverse complement strand
ATATATATATATATATAATCATGCATGCATAATATACACCATATACCACTCCGAAATATGTGTACCTACATGATACAATTATAGATATATATATAGTCCTACTTTAATGAAACTTACAGTTCCCTTCCCCGGCGGACACAAAACAACACGCATATAAATTAAAAGAGGTATTAATCAAGTCACAAACTCAGCTAGCTAGGGAGTGAGTTAGAGAGAAACACTTGTTAAATTGACCTCTCGTGCGTAGAAAGATTCTTCCCAGGAGAGGTGTGATCTCATTCTTATATATTTAGAAACTCGATCGATCTTTGGGATAATCCAAGGGATCAACTTGCTTCTCGATCGGCTCCAAATCCCAAGCTAGTTTGGTTTCTCATATGCTATTTTACATACCAAGGTTTCATTCTCATACTATTTCGCATCTCCATGTGTATACCAAGATGACTTGTCAAATAGGGTAGGGCTGGCCATATCCAAAAGATTAATTGGTTTATTCCAGTTTTTATTATGTTCAAAATTCTGGATTCAAGATCTAAACTCTATTAAACCAAGCACAATTTATTATAGTTTTTATCCATGCTAAACAAGTCAACTACTTGTTTGACCTATTAAAATTCTAAATTCATAAATAAAAAATCCTTGAGGGATTATTAATTTTTGTGTTTTTATCTATATATATATATATTCTTTTGTTATATACTAAATTTATTTAATCGGAGTATATATTTATATAAAGTGTGATCGCTTTTTTATTAATTCACTCACAGCATATAAATATCTTAGTTTGGGATGAGGAGGTTAGCTAGCTGGGGAGAGTTTGGACCGGGTTGTGAGATTCTGTTTGACTTTGCCGACTTCTTTGTGCCCACAGAGGTATTCTCATCATCAATTGCTTGCTAGGTTATTAATATATATATATATATATGAAGCAAATAAAAGAAAATTGATTGTTGTGGTTGTGGTTGTGGTTGTGGTTGTGGAAGGGGAAGAAAGAGTCTGCTACTATTACTAACTACTACTATCAAGTATCAGTTCCTGTTTTTGGCAGATTATGTTCTGTCATACAAACTGCTTCATCATCATCACTTATCAATAATAATATACTTGTATGTATAAGTATTAAAACAAAGCAATGCAAACCTGTTGCAACCCATGTTTTTAGTTTTTCATTTTCATTTTCAGAAGACTTCATACCATTTAACTACTCTAGATCTTCTTAATTTCTAACCTTCACCTTTCCCTTGCTCGCTATTTTTCATTCATATATATATAATATCCCTTGCCTGGACTTGGCTACTCATAAACTTAATTAACTACTATTTGGTGTATGAGTAGTGAAGATAGAAGAAATATGCTTGGCTCCTTGAATCCATCTCCTCATGACCATCAAGAAGAAGATCCCTCTGCCACGGATCTACAATACCGACAGATTACACAACCATCACCTGCAATCCAAATGCGCCAGTTACTCATCAGTTGTGCCGAGCTCATCTCTCACTCAGACTTCTCTGCTGCTCATCGCCTCATCTCCATTTTGTCCGCCCACTCTTCCCCTTATGGTGATTCTACTGAAAGGTTGGTCCACCAATTTGTTAGAGCACTCTCTCTTCGCCCCAATCACAGCCATGCCACCGCTAGTGCGTTTATATTGAATACAAGTAATGCTAGTACTAGTATTACCACCACAACCACCACCACCACCACCACAACAACAAATATGAGCAATATCACTCATTTTGATTCATCCCTTCAGTCATCTTATCTATCCCTAAACCAAATAACACCATTCATAAGATTCAGCCACCTCACAGCTAATCAGGCCATATTAGAAGCCATAGAAGTAGGGCAACAGGCTATCCACATCCTCGACTTTGACATCATGCATGGTGTACAATGGCCTCCTCTTATGCAGGCCTTAGCCGAGCGTTCCAACGACACTCTCCTCCCTCCTCCCATGCTTCGAATCACCGGAACCGGCCACGATTTGAACATCCTCCAGAGGACTGGTGACCGCCTTTTGAAGTTTGCACACTCTCTCGGTCTCAGATTCCAATTTCACCCTCTTCTCATCCTCAATGACGACCCTACTTCAGTTGCTCTCTATCTTCCCTCAGCGCTCACTCTCCTTCCTGACGAGGCCTTGGCTGTCAACTGCGTTTTATATCTACATAGACTTCTTAAGGATGACTCTCGCGATCTGCGCCTTTTCCTCCACAAAATCAAGGCTTTAAACCCCAAAGTGGTGACCATTGCAGAAAGAGAAGCCAACCACAACCACCCCCTTTTCCTGCAGAGATTTGTGGAGGCCTTGGATCACTACACAGCCATCTTTGATTCCCTGGAGGCGACCTTGCCCCCCAACAACCGGGAGCGGCTGGCAGTTGAGCAGATATGGTTTGGAAGAGAAATAGTGGACATAGTGGCTGCAGAGGGAGATAATAGAAGAGAGCGGCATGAGAGGTTTGAGTCATGGGAGGTGATACTTAGGAGCTCGGGTTTTGCCAATGTCCCTTTAAGTCCCTTTGCCTTGTCTCAGGCAAAACTCCTTTTAAGACTTCATTATCCTTCAGAAGGTTATCAACTTCAGATTTTTAACAATTCTTTCTTCCTAGGTTGGCAGAATCGTTCCCTTTTTTCAATATCATCCTGGCGCTAATATAATTAATCTAGATATATATATGTTATGATTATGACTAAACACCCACAAGAAGCAATTGAGATTAAAATAAAGAAAGAGGGGAATATGTTTGAGGCCCCTTGTTCATCTGTATTTACTTCAACTTTGTGCACAACCCCAAAACATGAAATTCCATGTCAAGATCCACACGAGTCCAAACCTCTTTCTCACTGATGGCTCTGCTATGCGATGCATGCTCGTGAATCTCTGTACGTTGCATGAAATCTTTTTGGTAGAAAAATGGAAAAGGTAGCTTCAAAGGCAACCAAGGTGGCTAGCTTCACCGAGCACCTTCAGTTGGTTCTTTCTCGGGGAGCTGAAACTACTGAATGTCACTCTATAATTTTATAGTCGGGTACGTTGACAATATATTTGTTTCCCCTTGTCTCCTTAAATTTCTCTCTTTTATAGTATAACCATTTTCTTAATTAATATTTCTGTAAGAAGTGCGATGTGAAGTGTTACATGATCGATCATCTTAATCAAAATATTTATTCCATTTAAAGTTTGAAGCACCATGTTCCTCTAGACGGTTGTTGGTTTTGTTTATATTTGTTTAAGGCTAATGATGCTTCACTTGCTTGATTTAATATGGTTTTTATTTTATAATGCTGTCTTATCCTCCTTTTTTCTCTCTCTTATTAAAGTAATAATATGAATTAGTGTTGCCTTCTTGTTCCCCAAAATTCCTTTGTCTCCTTCAATGGTGTGCTTTCAAGAAGGGACGCATGAGGTTCTTGTTTTCTGCACTAAGTATCCGTATATACCTGTTGCTGTCTTTCATATTGCACCATTTATTATACCCTAATTTCTGCCTTTTGTCCCCTCAACAAAACTATCAAATTTCTCAAACTAAGCTTTTATCATGCCTACCTTGCCTCCTCTACCACCGTGCATATGGAACCCCTTTCCTGCTAGGGATCTCTCGTGTTCTGTGGATTTTCAAGGACCACAAAAACTGGTTTTCCAATGGCTAGCTCCTCAATATTCACATTCATATAATAATTAATATATATATACTAGAGCTAGCTACTGTTTCATATATGCATATGAAGTTATGCCTTATAGCATGAGGATATATGCATAAGTTGTAGTGTTGTGTGTAGAAAGTGTAATGAAATGACTTGAAGTGATGCAAGGATTTTATGTAGATATATGATATATTATATGCCACAATAATTAAAGCTTTTAGGTTTCACGATACTAAGAGTAGAGAGGTAGCTGACATTGATAAGATGGTCACAACACAAAGGGAAGGGAAGGGAAGGGATGACATATGACAAAGTTTAGCTTGCGTGTTGGGAGTTGAGTTAAAGACTGATGAGGGCTATCTAGGGTTGGTGCACGCATGGCTTGACAGAAATATATATCAATATCAATCCAAACTATTTCAGACGTAACCTTTCCTCTTGGTTTTTGGACGAGACTCAACTTTTGTCATAGAATTTGATACACATACATCCCACTCAAACCCCTCATTGCAATAATTGCAATGATACATCACGTTTGTGGTTGCATTAAGTTTGGATCATTTGCGGCCACAAACAAATATTTTTCCTTGTTTAATCATTCAAAAGGGTAGTAAAGTTGAAGAGGGTGATGTTCATTTGCTAGGATAAGGATATTCCTTCTAACTTGTACTTTGTTTATGTTTAGTGGGTATCTTCTTCATCTCTTTAATGCTTTTCTCATCAGCAACTCCACTCTTTAGTTTTACGTTTAATTCGCTTTACTCTATGCATGAACATGTATATATTTTGTTTTTAATTATGTGCGTGCCCTATTTAATAGTACTCAAAACTCATTCCCAGAACCAGTAAGAACTGACCAAGCACAATAATTTATTAATTAATTATCTGGTCATCAATTATTATACTGCTGGTCCTAAATCCTAACACGTAGATTGTTTATTTAAAAAAACAAATAAATAAATAGATGAAGAAGAAGCTGCTAACTAAATAATGAGCTAAGTAGAGTCTATATATTTATATATATATGTATGTATTTTTCCTACAATGTAACATAAAATATAGATAAATTTTATAATTAAAAGATTGCCATCAACTTATCTTAAAATAATTAGTTAAATTTATTTATTTTTTTCAAAAGAAAAAACAAGGTAAATTATCGATTGAGTGATAGTTGATCAAACACAGCATGGTGCCATCAAATCAGCCAGATATATAATATTATGCAACCCCTCAATATTGATTTAATATATGATCTACAATATCAGTATGCACAAACGTACAACAGGAGTCAAAAATCACACATTATAAAAAGCTCTTTTCTTCAACAAGATAATGTCTATCCACTCTTATTCTCAAATAAACAATTAAATCTCAGCTCCAAACTTCAATTAAAAATTATAGGAATGGTTATTTTTGTAAAAAGCATTTAGCTATTTCTGCAAAAAAAAAAAAAAAAGTTGAATATTAGTGTAATAGTACAGTGTGAAATGAAATACCCACACACACACAAGTACACGGATCCATGTTTCTAAATCTGAAACATTAAATTGTTTTATTCATCATATATTCAATACATCGTGTATCAGTTACAAGATGGCCTACTTTGATCTCTTTCCCAACCATTTCCAGAACCCAGTATTACTTTTTCATGCCTCCCTATTGTGTATGAGGAAGTAGGATTTACTTATTACATTTCTAAAAATAATCATGACCACGTTTTTTCATCTTCCAGCTCTCTCAACTCTCCTGCAAGGCTGTTTACCAAAATGAGGGCACAATTTCTCCTGGGATTCAACGTACCAATTACTTAAAACAATAAAGCAATTAAAGCGGAAACTCCTTTTGGAGGACATCGAGATTACGGGAATCACAAGCTTCTAGCATGTCATTCCTAGAAGCAGAGCTGCAAGGAAAGAATTAAACAATGATATTAGATGGAAGCTGTGATTGAATGGATATACCACATTAATTTATAAAAACAGACTTCTCTGATTTGACCACTGTACCTCAAAGAAATTCTCAAATACTGCCAGGCATTATCTGCCTTGGGATTCATTGCGAGTGCCCGAACATAGTAACGAATCGAATCCTCATACATACCCTACACGAAAATATATGCTTATGCATGTCATCAATTCAGGTGTTTGAAGATGCCCTTAGAAAAAGTAAATCACTATGGCTTGGATGAAAGAAATAGCAGTTATTTATAGAATTCAATCATAAAGCACACTAACAAGGGCCATAAATCTCAAGGTAACACACCTGGTTTGCATAACTTATACCCATATTTGCCCACGCACGAACATAGTTAGGCTTCAAATCTAGTGCCTGGAGACAAAGAGGTAAACCCAAAAAATAAAATATCAGATTCAAGTCTCAAAAGAAAAAGGTCCCAGGTAAAGAGGAAAAAATGTCCCAGTAGAAAATACAATCCTTAATTTAATTCTTGTATAAGAATTAAGAAGATGAAATTATGAAAGATTCATGAAAAAGATAATCTTGATATATAATTCCTCAAAACACCAAGCTGTTATTGCTTGTGATATTAAAGCAACATAACTCCAAGTACTTCAAGGGGATAGGGGAGAAACCAGACTATCCGACGTATGGATTCCGACAAATTCTTACAACAGATAATGCAAACTAAACTAGAATAACATTTCTGAAAAGACAGGAAAACTTAACACAGCTAAACAAACTGTTTAAAAAACAACAAAGTATGCTAGCAACCACACTCTAGCGACAGAACTCTAATTATAAGTGACCAAAGAAAGGAATTCAAACATTTATTTGTTTTTTTGGAGAAGTTATATGCAATCAAACAAAGTATAATATACTCCAGCGGGTTTCCAAGGATTAACTATATTGTCAGCTCTTACTTCCACATCTATCCCTACAACATTTTCAGCCTTTTGCATGCTAGTAGCAGAACTAAGTTCAAATGCAAAGTGAAACACAATAGTAGGAACAAAATCTCACAGATGTTTACACTGATGGGCTAATTGCAGGGCTTACCTGTTGATATGCCAATATTGCATCAGCACTTTGAACACTATTGGCTTGTGTTGCACCAAGTTTGTTCCAAAGAGAGTAATCGTTTGGCCTCAGTTTCAAAGCCGTCTGGAAGGACTCAATGGCTTTGTCATACTCTCTGGACAAGTTGTACAAGACACCAAGTACTATGTGTACGTCAGCATCGTCAGGTGACATACGGGAGGCTTCAACGAATAATCTAGCAATCTGCATATCACATAAATAAATTGATGTAACACAAGGAAACCTGAGCTATATCATCTGTAAAGAATTTTGTGGTCATTGATAAATTTCGCCAAAAGGTATGCACGATTGTTCTACACTCAAATGTATAGCATGTGATCTAGATGTGTATTGCATGTGAACTAATAACTATAACCTAGCACATTTGTTAAGGAATCAGATAGCTTAATAGTGAGAGAAGTTTGAAACTTATCTAGTTAGTTTCATTTATTTACTGAACTATAGTAAAAACTCTCATGTTTATCAGGAGTTCACTACAAAGGTTCCAATTTTAACTTCGCAGGCTGCAAAGGATCTAATGGACTATAATATATCCAAGGGGGAGGTGGACATTATCTTGAAAGCACTACCTATTACCGAGTGTACAGTCAGCTGAGTGATAAAAGAAGTCATTCACACTACCAAAAAAACAGAATACTTACATCAGCATAATACAAAGAATCAGCAAGCTCTGGAGTGGCCAGTGTTCCATACTTTGGGTGATGACGCAGCCATCCATACAAGTATTTCAATGCAGCTACCTGTTCCAACTCTGCAATTTTGATACACAACTAAGTTTTTGAATATCATTATTACTAATTCAAGTTATTTTACCATACCACTCTAGGTAATTGGTGTCATAAACATATATTTGTTTATAAAGCCATACACGGCTATATTTAAGTGTAACAACAGAAGTTCCCTTTTGTTTTATAAAGCCATACACGGCTATATTTAAGTGTAACAACAGAAGTTCCCTTTTGTTTTATAAAGCCATACATGCTATATGTAACAACAGAATCTCATCAGGGAACTAACATAAATCATCATCCTAAAGAAAGTATAGGTAAATATAAGCTTATATGCTTTAAGAGCAGTACATATGCAGAGGAATAATTACCAACCATTTGTATGACTCACGCCAAGAGCAAGAAGCACTTCCAGATTTTTAGGATCAGCTTCCTGTGCACGCATCATTGCAGCAATAGCCTGCAGAAGTAGTGGTCATTTATTATGTTCTGCCTCTAAGTAAAATCAGGAACAAAATTCCTTTATAACAACCACTGAGACAGCAAACTCTGAATGAACTAACCAAACTAGCAAAGATCAAACTCAAGTCATGGATCCTCATGAAGAAAAACTTAGGTGAGCATATACCCACCAACCACAACCTAGGTCAAATATATCAGCTGAAGCTAATTTCTTGCAAAGGTAAGCAATCTCCAACTCCTTTTAAAAAATTTCAACAATCTGAAGTGAACTCATTCCATGTCCCATTGGAGAGGCTTTATAGCCAAAACCTAGTGTTGTAAAGAGACAACTGGAGGGGTGGGGTGACAGGAATTGGAAAAAGGCAGATTGTTCTCAATTAAATTCTATCATTCATCTGAACAAGGCATATTAAGTTTCAAAAATCTCACACTTCAATTTTTTTTTTTTTTTTTTTTTTTGGCAACATAAATGGGACATGAACAACTTCACACAAGTAAAATGGCTAAAAAACAATCAATATGAATGATATAGATAGTTGTTTGTCATGCAAAAGATAAATATATCATCCCAAGGAAATAAAAAAACTCGGGAAAGTTGAATAACCTGTTGGTCATCGTCATTCTCTGCATGCGCTATTCCAAGTAACCTCCAACCTTCAGCATTGTCGGGGTTTTTCAAAACTTCAGCCTCTAGAGCAAGCACTGCTTCACTCAAAAGCCCTTTGCGGAACAGCTCTTGGCCTTCTTTTAAAGGGTTGGGATGACCAACATAAGGATTCATATCCGAAAAAACATAGACGCCCCTTGAAGCATCTGACCGCTGCTTGGCAGCCACTTGCTCATTTAGGAACCTATAAATTAATGCCAGTTATGATTTCAAGTTACTGTGCTTGGAAATCAAACCATTGAAGGAAAACAATGAAAAAGATAAAAGCTCCAACTCTGAGACTACATTGTTAGATGGACAATCATTTGAAGTTTGAACCATGTTCATAAGCATAGATCAGAACTAGTCAACTCATATAAAGCCTCAAATGACTGATATTCAGTGGGAGGATTAGTTAATGGCTTACTATAATAGGTCAAGAGTTGAAATTTGACCGTGAAGCTCTGATTTATAAGGTTAAACTTTCAGGTTTAACAGTGTTCCAATATAGTATCAGAGCTAATTCAACCAAAAGGTCTTGTGCATAAATCTTCCCATTATATTAAATAAAGTTATAATTTCTGTGTTTATTGTAGTGTTTGAAGTTAAAGCGTTTTAGAGTTTAAATACTATGGTTGAACTTTTACCTACAAGCTTACGCTTTTGAGTCAAGCCACAACTCAAAGAAGACATATACTGAAAACAGACCATTAAGCACATCAAGGAAAATGTGGCTACCAATCTGTACTATTAACTAATTGCCCAAAAGGGATATTATGCACATATACTGGACTTACTCATCATATGCGTTTGCCCAACTGTCAGCTGAAGTATCCCCCAGAGCCCCATCCCCAACTTGCTGCCCAAATTCTTCCGCCCAGTCATTAACATGCAATTTGGAGAATTCATTGACCCACGGATCTTCAACTGTACCATGCTGCTCTTGTTCCGCAGCAAACTCATTCACCCACCGATTAGCTCCAAGGGAAACCTAAAGCAACCAAAATTAAAAATCAGATTTTTTGTTAACAAAAAACTATGATTTATTTATTTCACAGTTTTAAGAGAACTCGTAGCACGATTATCATAAGAAACTCTTCAAAAATAGATCTGGTTACATCAACATCTGTCAAACCTCGTTTAACCCAGAAATAAAATAAGTATAACTAAAACAATGATACGACATTGTATTCCACTTCATAACTCCTTACTCCAACGTAGAGGTTCCTGCAATACAGTTTCAGCACACGAAGCACACCAAATATCAAGCAAGAGGAATATATACAGCAAAACGATTTATAGGTGCACATGCAATGTATCACACCCATACCATTTAGGAAGTAGATGAACGCTAAACAGACAAATAGATACATCACACATACAAATATGAGCCAGTATATCTTTAATTAGTAGCCAAAAAATCAATATAAGAAATGGATGTTTCATGCTTCAACTGATTCTCACTTACATCATTGTGTATAAATTCTTCAGCCCAAGCAGGACCCCCATCATACTGTTGTTGGAATTCAGCTGCCCAATCCCCTGGTGCAGACATTGGAGCTGCTTTGACTTGATTATCATCAATAATAAGTTCACCCCGACTCATCTTTGACACAAATTGAAGAAACCTTGAATTCTGCATGCCCCCAAAAGTATCATAAGTATCTAATATGAATAGAAAGAAAAATACACAGACACACGCATAAATATATATACGCAAACTATGCACAAGTAGCCCAAAACTCCATCCTAATTGACATGTATAAAGAAAAAAGAACAGTCTAGAAACTCCTTTGAAACTGAAAACCAAAGAGACAAAAATTCAAACTATTATCTCAGAATCCACCATCGTTGTCTCCTTTCCACCAAAAACATGATTATTTGTTTCTTGCCATATAACCCAAAGAAGAGCTTAAATTACATATCTCCAAAGAGATTTAGCCTTCTTTCCTTCCCCAATTGCAAAAGCATTCTCTATAAGGAATTAAAAGAACTCGGAATTGCCATTTATTTATAGGATTCTTCACAAACTTCAGGCCATATTTGAAGGCCTAGAACAATGAAGGAAGAGGTGATTAGCAGTCTTTACAGTTGCTTTAACACATGACACATCAAGATGGGGAATGTCGAATGATAGTTTCTTCACATCACTTCTTGCATATTCATTTGCTTCAAGGTAAAGCCCATGTAAAGACTTGGACTTTGGAAGGTACTTCAAATCCTTGTATTCAGTTCACAGTACTACTTAACATTCTTGACTGTTGATCTCAAGACAAAGACCCAGCCAAAAAGCCCAGGCCTACATTAACTTTCCAAATACATATAAGAAAGTTCAGGAGCAAAGATAAAGTAATCATTCATGGAGTGTGGCAACATATGGTTAGGACCTTATGAGACATATCATGTGTTTGGGCCCACCATTTGCATGGAAACGTCTTAATGAAATCTCACATCAGCTAGCGGCCCTCTAACAAAGTGTTGGAAGTCTTAATGTGAATGGAACTAATTTACTATTATAAACTTCTGATAGGTACATTGCTTAGAGGAACATATCCATCACATGACAGCATCATCCACCAGAGCAACACTAATTACAGACCTCACTTACACCAGACCATAGTAAACAAGTTGGAAACCATTGAAGACAAGCACATCATATGAAGATCTTAATCATGATAGAGTATATAAACCTGAAATTTAGGATCATTATTTTGAGCAAGTGTATGTGCAAGCATACGAGTCTGCTCCATTGCATTTGAGATATTCACACCTCTCATTTGATCTACTGATGCCAACTGAGATTGTTCCTAGACCAATTAAGAACAATTAGACAGAAAAAAAAGAACCTAAAAGTAAGTCTATCAAGACAATGTCATTAGTTATTCCAAATAAAAAAAAAGTTAAAAAAGAAATAGTAAGGCAGTAGTTTATTGATTATGGAGGTGAAAAGGAAAATCAAAGATGCAAGATTAAACTATTAACTATTAAGTGCCAACAAGAATATTCAATATCTCAAAAGCAGCGCCAAAAAATGAAGACACCCAGCAAGGTTCGTTATACTTATTTTCTAAACAATTGAAGTTTTTATATCATATAATCAATGAGCCTAGTAGCTGGCAACTCGGCCATTAACGGATCTAAGCATCAAAAGCTCCAAAATGATCAAGTAACATGTTTAAATAAATTGATGCCACCTACAACAAGAAAACATAAATACATTATGCAAATTGTAGATGCTAGCTATGATGCTTACTTGCTCAAATTCAGAGGCCCACCCATTTGCACCATGTTGTTGTTCAAATGAGTGAGCCCAAGCATTGGGATCGCCATGTGCTGCTCTGTGCTGACTATATTCAGCAACCCATCCATCGGCAGCATGAGGACCAGGTTTAAGCATACCTTGGGATTCATTCCAATAATCTTCCAGCTCACGAAACCTCCCAGGCAAAGGTCCCTTAGCCCGGGCATCACTGTCAATCTCTAAAGAAGACAATAATGCATTTACCTGGAAAAATAACACAATTTGGATATCCAAATTCAATTGAAAAGAGGCCAACACAATCTTTCAAATTTGAGAGTTCAAAATTACCAAAATCCTTATATTCAACTCTATCAAATAAATAGTTCTCAGCAGTTAAGTTAGAAAATCAGGTTGTCCGTCCATATATAGCCAATTCTAGGCTCAGTACAGAGAACCGCATCAAAAGGAAAGGTAGATTGGGTGTTAAGAAGATTAATTAAAGGATAGTTTAAAATAAGAAGAGAACCTGAGCATTGATAAAATCTTCACTTTTATCAGCAAAAAAATGGCGAGCCATAATGCTGCTGCGATCACGTATGCATTGCTTGTCACCTTCAGATAAACCTAATAGTGGAAGTGAAGTAGGACGGAAAGGAACACCACCACGACTACTCTCAACAAAGGAATGCAGAAAGCTTGATAACACTCTTTGTGGCGGTCCTGCAAAAAGGTAATAGAGCAAGAAACATCCAAAAGCAGTTATTATTGAAAAAACAAAATATGTTTCCCATTCTCAAATAATTGCAAAGAAGCACCTACCTTCCAAAGTAGGTTGAAGCTGAGGAGGAGGAAAGTTTTCAAAATGCTGGGGTTGAGATTGATGCTGAATCTCATCCCAAGCATCTGAAAATCCATTATGATTAGCAGAGCGGAAGCCACCAAGAAATTCTGAGACCTGAGACGATACCAACAAGAAGCTCCTAAGTACATAAATAAAAATAAAAAAGTGTAAAATTGAAGTAGTAATAACATAGAATTATAAAAATGAAGAAACCTGAGCATTAGGTTGCAGAAGTTGGTGGTCAAACTCAGAACCAGGAAGCGCTCTCAAATGGTCACCGGTCTCCGAGTAGAATTGAGAGTCGGAAGTTGTTGGTGTGGCTGAAGGTATCTCTTTTAGCCTCTCCTGTTTATTATTATTATTATTATTTTCATGTTTAAATTTACATTAGATTCAATCAAACAACCGTAAATCAGTTTACTGACCAACAAATTTGGGGATCGAAAAAGTAAAAATAAATAAATAAATCAAAAATTAAATCGAGTTATAAGAAGAAAGAAGACCTGAGTCTTAGAAGAAGTGCCGATAAGAGCGCTGGCCAGAGCACCAAGAGGATTAGAAGAAGAAGAGCCAGGAGCAGGACAAGCAGCACCACCTGTAACAAGCTCACGCATCGCCATCACTCTTTAAAGTTGTTATTCTTCTTCTACTTGTAAATTCTAATCATACAAAAGCTAAATAATAAATTTATTTTATGAATTTAATGATATGGTAATGGTTTATGGTATGATGAATGATGAAAGCTCGCTCTGTTTTTTGTGTGTTGCGGGAGCAGAGCTGTTACCTACCACTGCGTTCAATCTTTTATATTTATTTTATAATTATAAAATATAATATAATATAATCGTTGGCTTCTCTGTTTTCGTGCCACAGGTGATGTCATTTAATAATATTCGGTTCATTTTCAGATAAACATAAATACTTATGAATTTGGGCCTACTAGGCCCAGCCCAAATAAAACCAACCCAAATTATATATTAATTCCCATTCTCTGCGTCACTCGCATTCGCTTTAACAGAGACGAAGAAGAAGAGGGGGAAGAGGAATGGCGTCATCGTCGAGCAGTGGATTAACATTCAAGCTACATCCGCTTGTGATAGTAAACATATCGGACCACTACACAAGAGTAAAATCTCAGATGAACCCTCCCTCTTCCGCTACATCTAACAACGGCACCCAGCCTCGTGTCTACGGATGCGTTATAGGTATTCAAAGAGGACGCACCGTTGAGATCTTCAACAGTTTTGAGCTTCTCTATGATTCTTCCACTCACTCCCTCGACCGTGCTTTCCTCGAGAAGAAGCAAGAGCTTTGTATGTAAAACTCTTTTTTTTTTTTCTTATTTCACTCTTTTTTTTTTTCTTTTAGGGTTTATGATTGCGTGTTGTTAACAGATAAGAAGGTTTTCTCGCACTTCTATATACTTGGATGGTACTCTACAGGAAGTGATGCTGAGGAATCTGATATGCATATTCATAAAGCTGTATGTTAATGTGTTTTTTATTTTATTTTAGTTTTATGTAAATTTAGGTTAATAGCTTTTCAAATTTGATAATTCCATGTTTAACAGTTAATGGATATCAATGAAAGCCCCGTTTATGTCCTTCTTAATCCTGCCATCAATCATACCCAAAAGGATCTCCCTGTCACTATCTACGAAAGCGGTAATCATAGCTGTGTCATCGTTCAAATTCAAACTTATTATGATTGATTTATTTTGCACTTGCTAATTGTTCTATTTCTGTGGGTGTTGATTGTTACAACTACTCAGAGCTGCATGTCATTGATGGGATTCCACAGCTTATTTTTGTTCGTTCAAGCTATACTATTGAGGTACAACTCATCCATTCGTCTCTAACACCGTATATCCTATGAAATTATAGAGTTACGGTTGAGTGAATTGTTTTCTTGTCTATTTTGAATTTGAAGACAGTAGAAGCTGAAAGGATCTCAGTTGATCATGTTGCACATTTAAAACCCTCTGATGGAGGCTCAGCAGCAACTCAGTGTGAGTGAATTTGTCCCTCGCCTTTTCTAGAAGGATAGAAAGAAATTTGTTCAGTAAGGTTTCTTTTCATTTGTGGTTAATGGTAATATATTTTGTGTCTACAGTGGCTGCTCACCTTACTGGCATACATAGTGCTATCAAGATGCTTAATAGCAGAATCAGGGTACTTCATCACTATCTCCTTGCAATGCAGAAAGGTATAGAATTATTTTGTAGCCGTGGAGTCCATTTATATGATGTAAGAGAGGAAACAATCAATGAGTAATGGTAAAAGAGGGTTCAATACATAAGATATAATTTAACCTCATCTTAAACTGGGATTATACTTTTGGGTTGGAGAAAGATAGTATAAAGAGAAGGAAAAATGAATAGAGGGTA
Source organism: Toxicodendron radicans (assembly GCA_009867345.2). Taxonomy (NCBI): domain Eukaryota; kingdom Viridiplantae; phylum Streptophyta; class Magnoliopsida; order Sapindales; family Anacardiaceae; genus Toxicodendron; species Toxicodendron radicans. Next base: position 2,403,672 of record WYDK02000024.1, on the reverse strand, counting down.
GCCAAATTTCTCCTCTTTGATTCAGAAGGAATGGTGGGTGGGAGGGACAATGGGGTTTATCATGCCTCCAAATCCACAAAAAAATCAATCTTACGTTAAATGGGTGGATGAGGTATGGAAAATTATAAATCTAATTAAAGGAAGGGAAATATTTATATTATTATTTTTTATCCTACTCAAAAGTTACAAATATCAATAGACATGGATGGTTTCAGCATGTCAGTATATAATGGTCAAATGACTCAAAATTAACATGCAATGATTCTCGTCTCTTTCCGTATGTGGAAGATACTAAACGGTTGGAAGTGGTAATTGTCTTCTTACTCTCCTCTTCATCCTAGCAACCATCAAACGGAAGAAAGGTTGAATACCCTTTTGTTCTCTACTTTTTTGTTTCCCATTCCCTACTTATTATTTCCCTCTTATGAAACAAAGTATAAATATGTTTAGACAAGTGTATATAGGCATAATTCCTTTGTAATAGATTTCTTCTCAAATATTGTAGACTTCAACAAAACATTAGGTGGATGAGAAAATACCACTCTCATACCAATTCCATTTTGTGTTTAAATACAGGTGATATTCCTTGTGAGAATTCTTTGCTAAGGCAAGTCTCAAGCCTCCTGAGAAGATTGCCAGCCATTGAATCAGAAAAATTCCAAGATGATTTTTTGATGGTGAGTCTAATTTCTTCATTTTTTTGGTTTTTGCATAATACTCTACCTAGAGCACCCTCATAAAGCTGCTAAATACTACCCTGACAGTTTTGTACCCCTAGTAAGATCATTTTATGAACAATGGAAGAAAACATATAGTCAATAGTACTTTTTACATTGGCATATAGAATGTGTAAAGTGCAGAAAAAACATATATAATATTTTCTTCACTTGGATTCCACTTGCACTTCCATCCTGCTGGCTCCCTTGATCAACCTCACCACCTTCTAGGCTCCAATCTCTCTCCATCTATCAACCATGTTAATCATAGTCAGCACCACACCCCCTGATGTCATAGGTCAAAACAGCTACCATCAAACCCTAAATAACCCAGCATCACGGCAAATAGCTCTACAGATGAAAGTGTTTAGGTTTAACTTGGTAAAACTAATATAAGATGGCGGTAATGTCAAACAATGACAGCCAACATTAGAAGCTTGAAGACGACATTGGTTGTGAAGACCTGTGGCTTCAATGAAATATATAGTAGCAGCTTGGGTTTGATTGTATTGTAATGAAAATTAAGGTAATTAGAGATGATGAGGTTTGTAATGATGGTAGTAAAGGGTTTCAATGAGTGTCTTCAAGGTTGGTTAAATCCCTTTCATAGAGACATTAGTGGCATGTGCAATTGGCTTCATGAAAGGTGATATACAGCAATTTCTTTTCTGGTATAATCTTTCCTAAAATTGTGTGTATTGTTGTTTCCTCATTTGTTACATAAAATGTGAGAAAATATATGCATTGCTGTCTGCATCTTTTGTTTCTTTTTAAAACAACCATTTACTCCAGATTTTAACTTATAATACTATGTAATTATGAAATATAATAAAGATTAATATTGTTTATCTTATTATTGATGGGTAATGAAATTCACCTTTTTCTGTTGTAGGAATATAATGATACACTGTTGATTGCTTACTTGGCTATGTTCACCAACTGTGCAAGGTATGATGCTCACCTTTCTCTCCCCTTGTGCTTCTCATGGAAAGAGTTGAGGTTTTAATGCGCATTATAAGTATAGTGCAACTGAAAAAGATCACTGGAATTTGGGAAGGTTGAGTTGGCAATGTAGTTTTGCTTACTGTAGTGGTTGGATGGGACTTACCACCTTTATTTAATACCAAAATTTCTTTGAAAGAATATGTGAACATGGAGCTGGTATGTTTACCTTTTAACTATGTTTGAATGGGTGAACAAACTGGAGTCTACTGGTAATGGTTTTTTGACAAATATTTATTTCTTTTGCATCCGTCCTCTTAACTTTGATTATTATTTGTTTCGTAGTACGATGAACGAGTTGGTGGACAAATTCAACACTGCATATGACAGGCACAGTCGCAGGGGTGGACGGACTGCATTTATCTGAAAGCTGCTTGCTCTTGTTTTTGGGGATTTGCTGACTAGTTAACTCCCTCGCTGCAGCTGTTATTTTGGAGTGCAGAGCAAATAGAAGCCTAGGAATTATATTGCCCGAACCTTAGACAATTCAAAAAAGAAATAGAAACCTAATTTTTTTTTCATTTTTCACTTGTTCTGTTCTGGAATTGCATATTGCAGTGTTTACTTATATTTCTCCTCGAGGTGGAAAGAGTTGGCCCTGCCTGATGCTTTTAGTGCGTGGGCTCTAGCATATCAACTTACTATTTGGAGTATTATAATATATAATTCTGTGTTTGTAGATAAGATGGAAGCAATAATTCAAGTTTTCAACATGCAGCTGTGGGCCCCCCAAGAGTTTCCTGGGTTCACATACAACTGTTACACGACAAATGGGATAACAGTATTTATAGTCAAGCATAAAATTTAAGCCCCACTATTTTCAAAGAGTGACATTTACCCTTATAAATTAATGGATGTCTCTTTAGTGTGAAATGTCTATAGAGAGTAATATTGATAATTGCTAATCAATTAAGTTCGTTATTAGTGTGAATGTCACCAAATGATTTTGGGGTTTAGCCTTAGTTACCACCAAGTACATGAATAATGCTGTACATTTTAACCCAAATATGAGTGTTTCTGCGGACATCAATACCAGTGACAAGCTCTGCAGTTTGCAAAAAGGAGAGGCAGGGATGCTTAGAATTTCTGTTTCCATAGGGTACAGAAATTCTAAGCATCCCTACCTCTCAAAGTTAAGGCCCCGATATCAACATGAACCTATTCAAAGTTCAATTAACTACTGAAACCATATATGTTATCAAGTATATAGATAGACGAAAACGATGGAGCAAGACAACTTTCCGAAACTACAAAAACAAAACATGTAATCCAATT
>WYDK02000024.1:2374229-2386198 GCA_009867345.2 Toxicodendron radicans | reverse complement strand
TTTTATTTTTATTTTTCTCAATGTCAATTTGCTTATCATTGGATCTTGATTGATGGGCACCAGACTTTAACAACTGGGTTTCTATATTTGTAAGGTTCAATGGATTTACGTGATTAGTTTCCTTCAACAAACCACAACTTTATCAAATTTGGAATGTTGTCAATTATCTCATCTATATAGATTTTTAGTGTTGCTACCTTTTCTTACCCCTTAAAGGATTGTTTTTTTGGGTTTTGTCCCAGGATAAATCTTGAGTTGAGTCTTATTCTTCTTCTTTTCTGGGAACTTAGCCTGACAATTGCTGAGTTGAGCTAAGGTATACAAGAAATAGTTATTATTGTATTAATGACTCATGGAGTGTTGTTTTAGATATGTTAAATGTGTGTTCTTTCGTGCATTCCAGTATGTTAATGCAATTTGGTGATGATTCGCTTGTCCATGTAGTGATTCAATTCGTAATTTCTAGTCAAAATTGTAGTTTTATCTTCTGACCTTCCTTTGGTTGCTGAGAAGAAGTGAACAAAAGCAGAACCCAAAATATAAATTTTCCATTTTATGTTGTTTTTGCTGTTTTGCTTCCACTATGAAAACCTACCTTTACTTAATAGTTGTGGGCTTTTCATTGAGTTGGATAGAAAATTTATTTTAACACAATCCAAGTCTAAGACTCTTTTTCCTTTCTTGCATGTCGTTCTAAATGGGTTGGTTTCTATATGATTCCATAATATGTTGCATGTGAATGAACTTTCAGGAATTCGACCTTTGTGCAAGACCTTGATTCTATGCTGACCTGACTTTGACGCCAACTCTGAAAAATATTCATGGCTGGAATTGATGATAACATTGCAGTGATTGGAGATTGGGTGCCTCCTAGTCCCAGCACAAGAGCTTTTTTCTCAGCAATGTTAGGTGATGATATTGGCTCAAGAGAACCACCTAGTGAAACTAGGGCTGAGGGACTCTTTTTAGGATCGCAAGAGAAGATGACATCAGGAAATACTGACAAAAAGGACGGGATGCAAGTGAGTGTGTCTACTGAATTAGGTCGTTTGTCAGAGCTGAAATCAAACTCACGTGGTAGTCTTGTGGAAAGGATAGCAGCTAGAACTGGCTCAAATGCTCCAAGATTAAATACAGAAAGCATCAGATCATCGGACCTTTCTCTGAACCCTGATATTCGATCTCCTTACTTGACAATACCACCTGGTCTCAGTCCAACAACACTGCTGGATTCTCCGGTTTTCCTTTCAAATGCACTGGTGAGCTTATTTCTTGAAAAACCATACCTTTTGTTTGTTTTTACTCATCTTTGTGAAGGTGGTTAGTTGACACCTTAATTATGTATGAAATATGAGGAAATAGTATCCTCAACAGAGGTTGTCAAAGAACTATATGTCAACTTGGAGCCCCATAAAATTTAGTTTGTGGATCTTTTGCATGTCACATTAATTTCTTTGCTGATGCTGAGCTATAGGTTGTTTTAGATAATAGCTACACTAATAGGTGATTTTAGTTTGATTGAATTTGTTCTTGCTACACACAAAATACTGAATCCGTGCCACCGCAGGCACAGCCATCTCCAACAACTGGAAAATTCCCATTTATCACAAATGGTAATGGTAAAAGTCCATTTATCTCAGAAGCCCCTGATAAAAGTAAAGATAATTTTTTTGAGGACATCAATGCATCATCATTTGCGTTTAAGCCTATTGCAGAAGGAGTTTCTTTTTCCCTCGGTGCACCAAACAAGGTAGGAGTTTTAATGAACAATTCTTCATTCTGTATGCTTACTTGCTCTGTATCGTTTGACCCGTACTTACAAATTACTCTCACTCTTACTCAGCAATCCTTTCCTAGGATTGAGGTTTCTGTTCAGTCGGAGAATTCCCATCAGTCTCAAAATGTTGAATCAGCTAAGATTCATTCTCGTTATGGGAACAGCCTCAACCTTCAGACAGACTTCTCCAGATCATCTACTGAAAAAGATAATGGGTGTAATACCATAAATGTGGATCGAAGAGTCTTTGATACTGTTGGTGGAAGTATGGAGCATTCTCCACCTCTCGATGAGCAACAGGATGAAGAAGGAGATCAAAGAGGCAGTGGAGATTCCATGGTTGCTGGTGCTGGAGGTGCATCATCAGATGATGGATATAATTGGAGAAAATATGGACAAAAGCAGGTGAAAGGCAGTGAGTATCCACGTAGCTATTACAAGTGCACACATCCCAATTGTCAGGTTAAGAAGAAAGTGGAGCGGTCTCATGAAGGCCACATAACAGAGATTATATATAAAGGAGCACACAACCACCCAAAGCCTCCCCCCAACCGCCGATCAGCCATTGGATCAAACCCACTTCTTGACATGCAACTAGACATCCCTGAACAGGCTGGACTACAGAGTGGTGCTGATGGTGATCCTGTATGGGCAAATACACAAAAGGGAACTACTGTTGGAACTCCTGATTGGAGGCAAGACAATGTCGAGGTGACATCTGCAGCAACTGTGGGTCCTGAATACAACCAATCTACCTCTTTGCAGGCTCAGAATGGCACTCACTTGGAGACTGGTGATGCTGTGGATGCCTCATCTACCTTTTCTAATGATGAAGAAGAAGATGATAGGGGGACACATGGTAGTGTAGGTTATGATGGTGAAGGAGATGAATCTGAGTCAAAGAGAAGGTATGTCTCCATATCTCTGCTATAGTATCTAGAATGCGAATAGTAAGTTCACTGTGGGAGTGTTCTTATGCGGTTTGGTATCCCAGGAAAATTGAAGCTTATGCAACAGAAATGAGTGGAGCCACCAGAGCTATTCGTGAGCCTAGAGTTGTGGTCCAGACGACCAGTGAAGTGGATATCCTTGATGATGGATATCGCTGGCGCAAGTACGGTCAGAAAGTCGTGAAAGGAAATCCAAACCCAAGGTGGTTATTGAAATCATCACCTACTATTTTTTTTCTGTCTTTGTCTTTGTCACACATGCACACAAAAGATACACCTTGCACATTCAAAGTATAACTGTAAACTGGGACATTGAAATTGTGTACAATTTGTTGCTATGTTGATGTAGGAGCTATTACAAGTGCACTAGTGCAGGCTGCACAGTGAGAAAGCATGTGGAGAGGGCATCACATGACCTGAAGTCTGTGATCACCACGTATGAGGGAAAGCACAACCATGATGTACCTGCTGCTCGCAATAGCAGTCATGTCAATTCTGGCTCCTCTAATGCCATTACTGCTCAAGCTGTGGCTGCTGGTCAAGCTCACATTCATAGGTCTGAACCATCACAAATTCACAACGGCATGGGGAGGTTCGATAGGCCTGCTGCATTCGGTTCTTTCAGAGTACCTGGAAGGCAGCATTTGGGACCTTCTCCTGGATTCTCATTTGCAATGAATCAACCAGGGCTGGCCAATCTAGCTATGGCAGGACTGGGCCCTGGCCAAGCAGAACTGCCTGTTCTGCCTATTCATCCATATTTGGCTCAGCAACGTCAAGTGAATGAAATGGGTTTCATGATGCCAAAAGGAGAACCAAAGGTGGAGCCAATGTCAGAACCTGTTCTAAACTTGTCCAATCGTTCAGCAGTGTACCAACAGCTTATGAGTAGGCTACCTCTTGGACCTCAGATGTAAATGTTTCTGCTTTGTTTTATCTATTATATTCTATTTATATTATTATAACTTTGTTGTTGTTCTGAGGAAAGTAGTAATATTTATAAATCTATACATAACACTGTCAGTTTCATCAGTGATTCACTTTATGACTCTTTGGTCACTGGAAAGTTATGATGGCCAAAATTTTATGTACCAAATTGGTGTTGCAAACAGATGAAGAAAGCATTAATATGGAACACCACACGCTTAAAGCTTGTGGTGGGGGCGCCAACAAGAATGATAGAGATGACAATACATTGTTTATTTGTTTTTCTAGCTTTGTTTGTTACTTCTTTGACTACCAAATTTGTTGTTACACGCCTCTTCTACCTAAGATGCTAGTTCAAGCCTGTACCGCGGCTGTCTTCTTATGCCTCAGTTATATCTTTGAATGTATGCCTCTGTATTTGTTAGTATTAGATGATTCAATTCAGCTTGCTTGATTTATTTACAAATCAGTCTCCAGTTGTAAATGACTAAATGCTGTCTAACAGATTCGGTCAATCAGTTGAATTTTGGCCTTAAAATGGCAACTTCCCCCTTTGCAGCCAAAATTACCAAACTTCTTGAACTGTTGAAATGTCTTCTGCATGAAAGGATACTAACCATTCATGCCTTTTATGTTCAATGCTGAATGTTGGAAACCTGCCACAATGTTAAATCAATTGCGGTAGTACTAGAGTAACAGCAAATTAAATTTTCATTCCAAAATTTTGAACTGGATATTTTCTGCTGCCAATGCAATTTTGTGTGAGGCAAATTTTGAAAAGACCAGCAAACTAAAAGCCAAAACATTTTCTATGCAACTCTATCGTCTAGTTTTCAATAAAGTTAATGTTAGTCAACATTTGAAAATTATTCATTGTTTAATTAGATCATAAAATTCAATGATAAATTTATTTTTAAAAAAAATTGGTTTCATGAGTACACCATAGATGAACCGAAAAGATCAATTTGTAAGTGAATGATGCTAAACATCAACTTCGGATTCTCCAAAATGTTTTACCATTCCCATCTGTCTTTCATACCAATTGAAAAGGAAAGGGAATGGGAAGAATGAAGTAATACACACATGGAAAAAATACTAATTTTACCTGTTATCAAATAAATCAATTATAGACCAAAAACAAAACAATAAAGATTGGAGGCAAGTAGCATAACTCAATATTATAACTTAAAAGCATAAGAACATTTAAGTTCAGTTAAGCCTAATCTTATTCAATGTGACATTCTTTGTTATTTGAGCAAATGAACTAGTCACCGATACATTTTCTTGCATACAAAATTTGATTTCAATTCTTAATTTGACATTTCTTTTCCCACTAAACTTGTACAGCTGATATTGAACTGTAATTACATGTACAAAGGGTATATGCTACATGACGGGCTGAGACATCAGCATAATCCGAAATGAGAAACTGGAGTATGTATATTTTGTTATCAAGGGACTATGGAGACCCAGTTCCATATAAACACAACCAACCACCGAAAACTTCTCTATCAACTAGAGCTTTAAGGTTGCAGCAAAGGGATCCCCACATCAATGGCCATTTGTGATAATCTCAAGATTTTTGTCGTTACTTTGCTGATACACAGATTTCCGGTGATTTATCTCCTCTCTGCACAACAGAAAATCATTAAATTGTAAGCTATAATTTAATAAAATGAAACTTGCCAAAATCATAAATTGTGGTGAGGAACTAGAATTTAAAGCCATGGGTGGAATGGTAGATGACAGTTTGATATAGGACTAATCCACTATCAGAGCAACAATAATACCTCACCTAGACATTCGTAATTCTATATATGCAAATACGTTCAACAGTAAGACATGCTACATAGCTTTTCTAACATGTTCTCTATAGGTTTATAAGCAACAGATAAACATTTGAGACCTTATGAGCAAACCTAAAATAGATAAAATTTTACAAATTGGTTAACAAATATAGCCCCTTACTAGAAATGAAAAACAAGTTATTCTATTTAATTGACAGAATCATCTGAAATGTATAAGTGAAACACCTTCATTCCTATGAAGTCAGCTAAAAAGGTAACAGGTTGAAGCAGACAAAACAACAGAACAACCAGCTATTAAAATTCATCTTGATTATCCAACACGAACTGACTGTATTGCATAAATCAAGATAATTTGTTCATTAGAATATCAAACATATAAACCAATGCTTGATTAGGTTTAACCAAGTAATCCAAATTCCAACTGGCTAACTAAGTGGATCAAACTGGGCCCTTTTAGGATTTTTTCATGAGTCTACACATTTTTCCAGCTCTAAAGCCATCAGAATACATTTCAGAAGCAAAAGAACATGTACTTAACATATTTCATGAATGTCTCAAATATAGGTAGAACAAACTATGATATCTTACATGAAGCAAGACATATATTGACTTAATACAATAAGAATGAAGCAAATGTTTTAGTGTTTGATACCAGAAAGAAACAGACATGAAAAACCAACTAATATAAGAAAGAAAAGGATAGAACGAGAGCTTATGATATAACCATATACTAAAAGACCAGTAAGAACCTTAGACAGTTCCAAATTGAGTCGTAATGAAGAATGGCAGCAATTCTCCGCTTCCTTCTTCTTTGTGGTTCTCTACCATGCTTGACTACAGGTAACTGCTTGATCCCCTTAGCCTCCATTAACTCCTTAGCAACTGCCAGATCTGTGTCTGGATAACAGGTTAAAAGCCCACGTGCTCGCCCTCGATAACTTATCCCTCGAGTACAAACAGAGGAAACAAGGTATGTATTCACCTGTAAAAATTTCACTACCATATCATCAGCAAAGATGTGGGTAACCAATGAAAGTAGGCGAACTCTTTCAAAGGATCAATAGTTGATCAGCAAGTATTATGGTGCATAAAGTACTATAAACAAAATAAAGTAGTAAAAGTTATATCATGTGATAGTCTAAGACTCTAGCTCTTAAAGAGATAGAGAGAAGGAATAATTGTAATAAACTAAATAGAGTTCAGGCTTTCCAATTACATCTGAAGCAGTTGAATCACCCAAGGAAGCATCACTTGACTTCTTGGACAGATAACGTCTAATGTCACCATATGTCAGTATTCCCTCCAGAAAATCTTCATCGTCAACCACAAGAATACATTTCTGTTGTCCATCATGCATAAATTTTATTGCTTCTTTCAAGGTTACAGCATGTGAAACCTTTACAAAGTTCTTTGACATAGCCCTAGAAACCTGCCAACATCAATGCAAAAGTTTAGTCATAAGCAAACACCAAATAATGGAAAGTAAGTAGCATGCTAATTACTGAAAAGCTGAAATCATCAAATATCAAAACAATCTTGGCCACTTTGATAATCAAGTTGTGAAAGGAGACCAGGAAGTATTTAACCTTCAATTCTTCCAAAAGAATATCTTCATCTATTGCTTCACAGTTGGCATTTTCTATGACAGAGAGTTCTAAGTCATCTGGGCCATCCATGCGTCTCCAGATAGCTTCATTTTTATCTTCGATAGGTGAAAGAGAGGAATAACCTCTTGCCAAAGTCCGTGTATCAGATGGTTCGCTCTCCTTTTGGTTTGTCACTGAAGGAACCCATATTGCCAATCCAACAGCTCCCTACTTGCAAAATTGATATATATATATATATATATATATATAATTAACCATCAAAAAGTTATAGAGCTTTGGACATGTCAAAAGCACCACAAATTACCACAAATTACAAACTATAACAACCACAGTGCCTAATCTCAAAAGATTGGGGAAAGATATGGAGACACAACATTGCACTTGTTATTAACTTTTAAAAGCCACCAAGGCTATGCAATTGCAAAAATATAACGAATCGCAAAAGAGAATTTGCCATCCTTTGAATTGTTATTACCGACATTATTTTTCATCACTTAGAAAGGCAGTGCACATCTATGCCAAATATAAGAAATGCAATAAGACAATTTGTCTAATGACAATAGAAAGGGCATAGTATTGTTTTTTTGTGGTCTTGTCTTCAGTCAAGCTGCCACAAATGTGCAAAGGGGGATATATGGAAGAGTTTCAGGCTTTTTATCATTTGGAAGACCTACAGTAAAGGGATTTTCCAAATTAAAAATAAATAAATTGGTTATGAACCCAATGAAAGAGGATTAAAAAAAATGGGGAAAACATGTAGCATGTCAATTAAAGCCCTCATGAGCAAGGTATTAGCAACTAACATTAAGGAATGTGCTATACCTTGGGCTTGCTTGTGACTTGTGAGTAGTGTAATTACCAAATTCCAACCAAACACATCACTTTATTTTACAGTATTTATAACATCTGCCGATAAAAGTTATAATAGATCCACTTTACTACTTTTCAACAAAGTGACTTGTAATTTTTATTGATATAAAACGAGAAAGCTTGCTTGGTTGAGATTTCATAATTATATGACTCACAAGCAAAAAGAAGAACTAATAAATAGCACATTCCTCAAGGCCAAATGATTATGCCTTGCATAAAAGCTTTAATGGACATGTTACCAGTGTTAATCATCTGTTAGATAGAAATATCAAGTCAGAATGATTAAATACCCTTTCTATGGAGCAAAAGCCTCTAAAGACTTCCTCAACATGATTTTGTTCAACCAATGCAGCCTTTGAGACACATTATACAGGCATCAATAAGTGCACCTAAATATTTATCTAGCTAGGTCAAAAGCTTATTAGGTAAAGAACTGATCCTTTGAGTATTACCAACACATCAAGGTACAAGACTTATCAAGCAAGACAATGGTTCAATTACCATGAGTGGGAGCAATATTCTGTAATCTCTTGTCAGCTCAAACAGTAATAAAACTGACGTCAAGGGTACTGAACAAACAGAAGCTAACGTAGCAGCCATTCCAACCTGCAATAGAAGTTTAAAAGTATACTAATTAGCTAACAAAGACCAGCAAGCAGAGAGATAACAAAGACGACAGAATTATGCAACTTTTGGAAAAATGTAATTTTACCAGAGCATAAGCCTGTGGTTGTGCAACAGCAGCATTTCCTGGAATCGCTGAATTAATAACTTGAGCAGCTGAACCTCCAAAGACAGCACCGACAGCAGCACCAATCATCAAACTTGGGGCATAAAGGCCACCCACCAGCCCAGACCCCTTGCACAAAGCTGTGGCCACAACTTTAGCAGCAGCTAATTGAGCTAACAACCAGATTCCAGGAGCTGAGGCACTTTTCCCAGTATGAAGGATTTCTTCAACATTTGTGAAACCCCAATATAGTATTCCAGGATACTTAAGGGCAATCATTCCAGCTCCTAAACCACCTAAAGCAGGGCACACAACAGGAGGAAGGCCAAATTTTTCCTTGATAAAGTCAAATGACTTAGTGAACCAAGCAACCAAGCGAGTGAAGACCACACTTACAGCACCACATAGCATTCCCAATATCAGGTATAAAGGTAGCTCTGCAAGACAATATTAAAATAACCCTTGAAGTAACAAGAAAGAGAGAATCATTCTGGAAATCTATAAATATCAAGCATATTCATTATTCCTACATTGATGAAAAAAACTAGTAGTAGTATGAAGTATACGTATAAAAGGCCAGCCCTCTATTGGACTCAAATTACCGATGCCACAACACAAGATCGAAAAAATTCTTTGAGTTAACAACGATTCTTTTCAGCATAAAACTAAGATATCCAATTCATTATATTACAAACGCCATGAAGATGCTGCATATAACAATAAATAGAAGAATGATATATATTACCGGCAGCTGATTTCAAATCATATGAGGGCACTGTGAAAGCCGATTGTGTCCCAAGCAAAACCGTTGATACAGTCGATGATACAACAGAGGCCAAAATTATCATAGCAGTAGTAAACGGAGGAGAGTTTTCAGCACGCAGAGGCCTCAAAACAGTCTCAATAGCAAAGAAACAACCCGCGACAGCTGCATTAAAACCTGAAAGGAAAAAAAAAAAAAAAAAAACCAACCACTTTAACAATACGAAGGAAAATACAGAAGCTCGGATAACACTAACTAAACAATCAACAATTAAACACCTGAAGCAATCCCAGAAGCAGCACCAGCTGCAACAAGAGCTATCCTTCTTTCTCTGTTGTTTTCCATCATTAAAGAGAAGCCATTAGCACATGACTTTCCAATGTCAACGCTAGGCCCCTCAGGCCCCAAAGAACAACCAGTACCTAATGTTACAGCAGCCTGAATTGCCTTAATTGTTGGGAACACTCCAGCAATCAAATCAAACCCTTGTGCCCTCTCACTTGACTGCTTTATTTGATTCAATATCTCAACCAAACCGTGCATCATTCCAACAATCACCCCACCAGTAACCGGAATTAACAAAATCCGGTGCCAGGTGTCCGCTAGTCTCTGTAAGCGCAGCCAGGCCGCCCCTTCATTGGGCGTTCCCGCCCACGCCCATTCATGAATTACATGAACCTAATCAAACAACCAAATTCAAAAAATTAAACCCAAAAAGGACAACGTTTTCTAAATCAATTCAAAACCCATTTCAAGAATTAAAAAAATGAGACCAAAGCTCACCCCTTTATTGAAAAAAGCGACACAGAGACCAGATGCGAGGCCGAGGAGGCAACCAATGAGAAGCAGAGCCCATTCAGGGGGGGCAGAATCAGCAAGAACATCACGACCGTCCACGTAATGATGATCAAAGGAGGATGAACGAGAATGAGAATGCAATGGAGAAATAGAATGGGAAGGGTCTTTGAGAGTGAGACGACGGCCGGAGAAGCCACGATCTAAGTGTTTAATAAGGTCTTGGAATTTAGTTGAAGTTGAAGTGGCAGAGGGTTGATGTTGATGTTGATCTGGTGATTCTAAATCTACCGGATTTGATCTAATCAGATGCCTATCGTCGTCACCTGACATTTTCTGATTTCAATATAATTTTCTTCAATTAAGGTTTGTTTGTTAATTTAGTTTCCATTTTCCATTCTCTCAAGAAAATTTTACCCTCCCAAATCGTTTCTCTCTCTTTCTATATATATAGAGATATAAAATATGCGTCAGCTCCTCCTCCTCCACCATCTTTCAAGCTTCTTCGAAATTACTTTGAAACCCCTCAACTTCTTTCTCCATAAAATATCATTATTTGTAATTCATCTATCGATATTTGATTCAATGGATCCACATTGATGGGGATTGTGAATGAAAAAAAAATTTGTAAAAAATGTAAAATTTATGACTTAATTATTAACTACAAGACATGTGAAGACCCTCATTGATGGGGTTGGTGATGCAAACAATGGAGTTTACTTTCAAGCAACATTGAAATTCTATTTCTCATGTAAGGTTGATTTGCAACTAATGTTGTTATGAAAGTGAACACTTACTTGAAAGTGGTGAAAATTCCAACATCTCAAGCCTCCTAACAAATGCCTTTTTCTTTAATCATTTTAGATGTTTCTACCGTATTTATTAAATACATTTACCCAAAAATACAAAACACATTTTTCTATTGAAGTACCTGATCGATCAAACGTTTGTCCAATGTTGAATAGTAATAATATATGTTAATACTTATGTTGAGCGATTTGGATTTAATGATATTAGATAAAAGATTCTCAATTTAGAAGGGTAAAAGGCCATCTAAGACAAAGTAAGAAGATTTGGGTTTATTATAAAGCTTTTCATTGTTTAGTAGAGTTAACTACTTTTTCCCATCCAAATAATGACTTAATGACATTTTTCACCCACAGATTTTTAAAATATTATTTTATTACCAAATTTTATATTTTAGAAGTAAACAGAAAACAAACTCGATTCAGACTATTGGAGCTTTTAAAGAGAAAAGATCAATGAGTCTTTTGGTAGTGGAAGATTGTATTTTGATGATCGAAAATAATCAAAATTTGACTTAGAAGGAACGGTTACACATATCGTAATCATTCAATTGCCGGCAATTGATGGGGTAGACTTGAGTAGGGTTTGAAGGGTTTGATGAGTGATGATCGGGGAAGAAAATGAAGATGGTAAGAGGTCGCAACTATGCCTGAATTAAAAATGAAATATAAATTTGAGTAATAAAATGATATTTTAAAAATATGTAGATAAAAAAATGTCATTAAACCATTATTTGGGTGGAAAAAGGTCGTTTAATCTTGTTTAGTAGTGACAAATGTGAATTGGGGGTAAAAAGCCATAGCCACATAAATGGAAAGAAAAAAGAAAACTTGTTAAAAAAGTGGACAATTACTTGACAAAAATGTATGTATGAATGAATGTATAAAGCAAGTGACAGATACCAAAAATATGTTCTGTTATGTTATCTAACTCAA
>WYDK02000024.1:2350104-2367735 GCA_009867345.2 Toxicodendron radicans | reverse complement strand
GAGAGAGAGAGAGAAAGTGTAGTCCTAGTAGGTCTTGGATTGAGGTAAGGGAGGATGGGGCACCATTAGATGTCCTTTTCACCTAACCAATGCCGATGCCAATGCATTGCATCTACATATGTTGACATCTATATATATATACACTTCAAAAACGACACAGTTTTGAGATTGGTAAAACATTTCTCTTATTTACCTTGGATTCTAGCTTCTTAAAATCGCAATTGCAGAAATGATAAAATAAATAGCTTCTTAAAATTATCAAAAACATGTCCTTTTTGTATGTCTAAATCTAATGTGAACAACTAGTTTTGCTTTCGAAATATGTAAAACATTTTTCTTAAGCTCTTATTTAGCTTCAATTCTAAAAAGGTTAAACAATAATTAAGGCCTAAAATTATCAGAAAAATATTAAATATTTCTCTAAGAGATGATGACAATACAGAAGAGTAAAGAAGGTGACATGTGGCATGTTTTAATTGAAGAAGAGCAGAGCCTGGGATCTAGGAAGTGGTAACAACAGTAATTGAGTAAATAAGATCAAACAACGTGGCCATGTCGTCATAAATCACACTACGTACACGTCAACCCAACCCAACCCACCACTTGTATTTATACATATACTCTTACCTTTCTCTATTATATATATTCTTCTTCTTTTCTACATCCATCATATGTATATACGTATATTCCATCATCTCTAGCTAATACAATCTCCTCATAGCTAGGTCGAATATATATATATATATATGCATGCTTTGTAGTATATGTTAATGAAATGCATCCAAACTATGAAGTAAATACTGTGATCTCTTCTCTTTCACCTAAATTTATCTACATTAATTCCACTAATTAAGTAATTAAATTCATGACAGGGTACGTACTTAAGATGATGAATTGCAAGAATTTCACATCATCATGTTCATGTATACATACATTTTACATACAATATATATATACCAGAAATATATTGAAGAATAGTAATGATATGTGCGACCCAGTTAGAAGAATAATGTATGAGAGGGAGAGAGAGAGAGAGATATGAATATGGCACCATTCTTATTCATCTTCTTCATCTTCTTCATCTTCATCTTCTTCTTTTCTTCTTCTTCTTCTTAAATTTCTGTAGTACACAAGTACGGCTGTGAAAAGATAAAAAAAAAAAAAACAAGAGTATGACTATTTATGCATGAGGCAGCCTCTAATCTAAATCTCTTTCTCTAACCAATAATATAATCGTTGGACCAAGTAGGGTTTCTGTTCATTTACTAAATTTTTATATATGCTAGCTGCATGGGTAAATATATATCACATTGTGGGTGATTATGCTTTCTTAATTTGATCTAATTAATATATCATATAGTAAAATATTATATTATAGAAATGTGATGATAGTATATAGTTGATCTTTATTGAATTTTTCTTTGAAGTTGATCATTCTTCGAGTAACTTTAATGGGGAGTGGGGTCTATCAATGTTCCCTCTTAGCAGCTAAAGCCTAAAGAAACCAATTTTTATTTATTTTTTTTTATAATATATACTCAATAAAATAAGGTAGCCCAATTGATGGAATACCATACTAACCAATCACACATTTCTCTTTAATTATAATTTTGGTCCAACGCCATCTTCTCAAGAACAATTTCTTATGCTACAAAAGTTGTTGAGCCAAATTTTTATTATTTATTTAACTCTACCTAGCTATTACTTTTCCTTATTCAAATTTTCATATATGTACAAAATGTGAGTATTTCAAATTTTGAATAAGAAAAATGTATTAATTGTTGGGGTGAATTAAAATCCAATTGGGTCCTATAACAACATTTGATTAAATTTATTGGAATTGCGATGGATTGTATTTTTATATTTTATTGTTTTATGATTTGCTTCGATGAGAAGTTCAAGAGATTATCAAAGTTTGAAGAAGAGATCGGCAGAAATGAACAGTTCCCAGTTCCCATCATTTACAATAAATATTATATATACAATACATATAGATGCATGCATGGGGATGGAAAGAAATTAAGAATATACATATATATATTCCACTAATTAAAGCCATAATTAAGTTAAAACTTGAGTTTGATAATTGCAATATATATATATTATTTCATGTATCATATAGTATAACAATATAATTATATGAAAATTATGTTAAAAGTTTCTTGCATGTATGTATATATATAAATAGAACTTTTCTAGTCAGAATATCTTGATATTAAATTTATTATGATTAAGTTTATATCATTTGATTCATCAATAAAACGTTTAATTTAGTTAAATAATATGAATCCAACATAAATTTGACCCAAATTTGAAGGGAGGGTTAGGGATAGTGTGTGTAATAATAATGAAAGAAGGTAAAAACAAGGAGGGTGGTGGCAAAAGACGACAGCGATTGTCGTGTAGTGAAATTAGAAATTGTAAGAAAGGGTAGTGTCCAAAACAGACAATTCACATCCATTCCATAAAAATCAAGAATAAAGAAACCCAAGAAAATGAAGGCTTGTAGGGTAGGTATAGGATAGGACAGCTTTGTATTTGTAAATTTGCAAATGAATCAGACTTCCTAAACATACCCTTTTGTTTAACTCAATAACATTAAAACCTACGTACTTTAAAAAATGATAAAAACAAACCCTATTTTGGGATTTTGTTGAGGGATTTTTGAGGAGTTTTGGAATACTTTTGTGAAGATTATGGGTGTGAGAGAGATCTGAGAAACACAAACACAGACACAGGTAGATTAATAAGACCATATAATTCTTATATATATATATATTTTTTTTTTTATTTTTTTTTTTCTCTTTCTTACTTTGGTTTTTGTTTGTTTGTTTGTTTCTCTTTTGATTGAGTAAGTAGTGTGAGTGAGTCTTAAACGCATATTCACAGATGGGGGTGGGGAGGTGAATCGTGGGTGATTAAATGGTACAAACTTGCTTTTTGGTGGTGAGAACCTGATGCCCTTTTGATGTGTTAGTGGGTGGTGCTGTTTTCTCTCTTTAACACACACACACGTATTCATATTCACATACACTCTCTCTGAAAGACTTCATTTTTCTTCTTATTTTCTCCCCCAAAACCATCTATCTATCTATCTATCTATCCTTCCATCCTTCCATCCATCCCTCCATCCCCCTTATTAAAGTTACAAGGTTTGTATGCTTTGCTTTGTTATGCTATGTTTATAATCTTTCTTCCTTGTGTTTTTTTTTTTTGGGTCTGTTCTCTCTTCTCTTGGGTATCTTCTAGATTTTTCTCTTGAAGCTTCTCCTGTTTTCCTCATCATCATCTCTTTGTTTCTTGAGTTTGGCAAGTCTTTGTTTATTTTCTAACAACAAATGGGAAAATCTGGTCTTTGGTCATGTGTTTTACACTTACAGATTTTGTTTTATGGTCACTTCAACTGTTGTCTTCCACGATTTTGTCTCTCAATTGAAGTCTTTTTTATTTAATTACCCATATAATCTTTTCTCTTTCAGCGGTTTGATTTTGAATTTCTTTCTTTTTCCTATTTACCGTTTTCTTCACTCACTACTGCCTCAAAGCTTTGAATTTTCGGTTTGTGTTGTAGCTCTTGCTTTGAATCTATAGCTATTATCATATGATTTGCTTTTTCAAGATTTGATTTTTGAGATATGGTAGTGGATGGTGGCATCTCAAAGTCTTGATTTCGAACACTTTTTTTCTGGGTTTTGTTCACATAAAATAACGCTACCTCCCCATGAAACTTTAAGCCTTGAACAATATCTTTGTTTGTGGGGTTGTGTTCTTTGCTTATTTTTGTGATTTGCTTGATCAATCAAAACATAGATGCTTCAAATTTACTCATTTCCTTCACATAAAATAACGTCTCTAGATGGGTCTCGAATAATCTCCTTCTTCTCTTGATCTCATCATCTTCTTCTTCTTATGTGTGTCTCTTTCAGGTAAATTAAATGGATGAAGATTCAAGTGGTGGTGTTTTTAATTGATATACCTGTTCTTCTTCTGCTGTTTCTGCGTCTGTTGCTTTAACTTGGTGGTGGGGTTTAGCGTGATAAAAGAGGCCTAGTTTTCTATATGCTGAAGGCTAAGAAGTTAAAAAATAAGGCCCAGGTGTGGAGTAGTGTTAGTAGAAGAAGAAGAGCTTGTGACTGTTTCACAAACAGCACAAGAAGAGTGAAGCTTTTCTTCAGATGTTATCCATTGAAAACCCTCCATCAGATCCCTCATGTTCTTGTCAATTTCCACAACTAAATACCACTCACAGTGATGACTCGCCTTCTCATAAGCTTGACGTAGATCTGCTTAACCCACCTCCTCCTCCTCCTCATCTTCCCAAATTCTCCATAAGGTAATTACTAATTATGTACTCAACGGTTCTCTTTCTCTCTATCTCTCTCTCTCTTGTTTTTTTTTTTTTTTTAACTTTGATTCTTTGTTGGGTCAGATCCAGAGCTACATGTTACCTTTGGTGCCCCATCTTGTCTCTAGTTTGTGTTTTGGGTTCTTTTGTGTATAAATTTGTGTGTGTGAAAGGAAAAAAATTTCTCGATCATTTAGTTGCTGTTCTTCCTTGATGTTGGTTTGTGTGTGATTTCATGTCACTTTGGACATGAGATTAATCAATCTATCTGTGTGTACTTGTTCTAAGTTCTTACCACATCATGCAACAAAACTCGAGACTTTTTTGTAAGTTTATTAGATCATCGATCCTGGGTATTTCTTGGCTGTTTCTTTACTGTTGATGTGTTTTTTTTTCTCATCTTGAATTTCGTGGTCCATATGTTCCTTTCATGAATTAACATACAATATAAAGGTAAAAAATAAAGCTTATTATTGATGATTTTAACTTATGATATGTGTTGTTAATTGATCAAAAGCGTTACTAACAATACATGATGGTTTCAACTGTAGAGATTATGTGTTCACTTCTCGGGGAAAAGATATCAAGAAGAATTGGCCTTTCTCTCTGAAAAATTTGCAACTTTGTTTGAAACATGGCGTGAAGGATGTATTGCCACCATTTCAGTCTATTGGTGCTGTAAAGACTCAAGCCACTAAGAGATGGACAGTTGACACTGGTTCAATTGAAAAGAAAAGCATAAGTAATTTTGATGCGGAGCCTGGTTCTGGGCCCAACAATAATGAGGTCTTAGACTCAGCTGATGATGTTCAGTTGAAGCATAAGCTTGAAAATGCTTGCATAGACACAAGTTCATGCAGATCTGCAGGTGAGAATGATTTCCCATCCACAACAACAAGTGTTTCTCAATCTGAAATAGAGTTTGTTCCTACTGAAAGGCCATCTAATTCACCACCCGAAACCGACACTTTGTTGGAAGCTTCAGCATCAGCCTCAGCCTCAGCCACCGTTGAAGTTGAAGCAGGTCATCCTACATCCCATAAGACTGAAAACACTACCCGACCCCCAGGAAAAAAGTGCAGATTGATAGTAAAGTTTAGTGGCAATTCTGATCGTAGCTCAACTGAAGATATTGCTTCAAATTCTACTGCTGTATCTGAAACAATGGCTTCAAAAGTTTGCCCTGTTTGCAAAATTTTCACATCCTCATCAAATACCACCTTGAATGCACACATTGATCAGTGCCTTTCTGCGGAGTCGACTCCCAAGTGGACAGCAGATTCTAGAGTTACCAAGCATAGAATTAAGCCAAGAAAGACCAGACTGATGGTGGATATATATTCTACAGCTCAAAGGTGCACTTTAGAAGAGCTTGATAGAAGAAATGGCACAAGCTGGGCCACTATTTCAAGCTTGCCTGCTCAGGATTCCGAGAAGCTTGATGTACCAGCTGAAGTGAAAAGGCAAAGAGTGTCTCAGGTACATCCTGAGGATGCTGGTGAAGTAGGTGAAGTTTATATTGATGCCAACGGAACCAAACTTCGGATTTTATCCAAGTCTAATGATGCACCAGTTGTGCCAAAAGTAGTGGAGGATCTTCCACCAAAGAATCCTTTGAAAGGAGGTAAAGGAAGCAAATTCTTATCAATCAAAAAGAAAAAGAGGCATGCTAGGAAACATCTCAAGTATCTGAAACTTGCTCCTCAAAGCAGAAAATTTTTCTCTCACAAAGCTCGTGCTTCTCAGGTACACTACTCTTGCTTTTGATATTCATTTCTCTCTTGACTCTTAGCCTTCTACCATAATATCTATGCTTTCCTTTTTCTTTTTCTGGAAAAGCCATACCTTTATGGGTTTCTCCATTGAGGGCTTCTATTTCAATTTGAGACAAGAAATTCGTATATGTATATATATATATTATATGCGCTCACACTCATAAAACTGGGTTCATTTTCTTCATTTTTCTATATTTTGTTGATATTTACTTTAACAATGACCCTTAATTAGTATCCGCTTAATGCTAGAATGGTACCATAGTCTATATACATAAGCAATGTATAACTTTGTGCTTGACTTGATTCACAAGTTTTGAATTGACTATTTTTCATGAATGGTACTTTGAAATTCAACAGCATATGTTGGTTGATTTGTTTTTACAGATTGCGGGTGAAGAAGGGTATAATGGGGTGGAAGAAAGCAGCAAGGAGAAACATGAGATACAAAAGCAAATCAGATCCAGTGATTCTGGAACTTTGAGGCAGTGGGTATGCTCTAAACGAAGGGGTCTGGCAAAGAAAGCCAATAATCAAGGTGGCAATCAACCTTTCAGATGTAAGTGGCATTTAGCTCGGGACTTGTTGGTAGAGAATGATCAGCCACGTGTAGGTGAAACTTTAGCAGAGAGAAATCGTGTTCAGAAATTTACAAATTTGTCTGAGAATCTGTTGTCTTCTCCATCAACTAGTGAGAGGGTGGAGAATCCTTTTTATACTTCCCAAGTTAGTGACAGATTGGAGCATTCTTCTGGGAGAAAGAGAGTAGGAAGTTCGTTCTTTGGAGCCAGGATAAGTGATAACATGGAAAGGTCTCTTCCACAAATAAACCATAATGACAATCAATTGAGTGAAGATAGCCCTTTCAGAAATGGCTGCCATACATTTGAACCTTCTAACTCTAGTAGAAATTGTGTACCTTTAGTGAACAACAAGAGAGTTGGTGGTCATGGAGACCCAGATAATAATTCTGTTATCCTTCCTGGTACAAGCACAGCACCATCGTTGAATACTCATGCGCTTGCATCAAAAGCGTTGAGAACAGTGTTGAGGAAAAAAGCTTCTTCTGTTAGCTGCCAGTCATCTGTGATTAAATCGAAACCTAATATGGATGAGAAATTTTCTTCTCGAAGGAAGAATCGAATGGTTCAAATTGGACAAGTAGATGAAGAGGTAGCAGCTTGGCATTCTGAGGTTGATCAGCAATATGCTTTAATGCACAGTGGTACTGATGGACATCTTGGAAGAGAAGAGATAACTGAAAATACCTCTTTTGGGAGAGGTGCTGTACTGGAAGGCAAGCAAGATAGAGGATCAATAAGCTTCTCTCAAGAGGATGAAGCACGTCAATCATATGGCCCTGATGAAGGAGAAAATACAGATTCTTCTGCTAGAGCCGGTGATGATCTCCTAGACAAGGTTGATGTCCTTGAATCAGTTGAGGCGGGAGCCACGAGTTTGAGTCAATCTGCAGTTACTAAGTTCCACAAGCTGAGTAATCGTTCCAAGACCCAATCCAACTCTGTGCATTCTGTTGAGGACTATAATGGAATTTTATGTGGAGGTGAAGCCCTGACAGGCCCAACTGAGCCAAGCTTTGTTAATGGAGAAGAAATGTATTGTTCTGATGAAGCAGGCAATGGTATGATCGGGCAAAGTGCTCATATGGGGCCTGGATTGGATTCTGATATTGGTCATGGAAATTCTTTTCCCGAGGTTGACCCGATACCAATTCCAGGACCCCCTGGTTCGTTTCTACCAAGTCCTAGGGATATGGGATCAGATGATTTTCAAGGAAACTCATCATTGACCACAAGCCGGGTTCAGTCTTCTCAAGATCAGCTTGATTTTGTTGATGGAGATTCATCAGACTCACCAATTTCTGCAACATCGACAATTTCTAACTCCGCTGCTGCCAGATCTAATTTGAAGTACCCAGAATCGTTATCATCTGTAGGAGCTCATGCAATTCAAGACAGGGTGAGGTCAGGCTTCTCTACTGCTAGCATGGAGGCCGTGGTAGAAAATGCAGCTGTGGTTCCACTGACAGGTCCAGGAGCAGATAAAACTTATTTTGATGGAGAGAAATTTAAAGTCAATAAGATCTCTATTGAGAAGAGACCTCTCAGTTTCAAGAATGATGGTCAACCTTGCTGCTGCCAAAGGAAGGAGAGAATTTCTCAGGATATTGCACCGAATTATCAAGAATCACAACTACTAAGGCGGCGGACAATGGCTTCGGTGACACTGCCTGCCATGGGAAAGCAAAATGCCAGACCCAACAATTTCGATGCAAGGCCTGAAATAACTCCTCTCAGCGGTTGCCATAGTTTCGGATCTGAGAAGGTTGTGCTTCCACTGAAGGGCCCTGCTGGTTCCATTTCAGTAAAGGGATCTCCTGAAGGGGCAATGAAGTTTGTAGGTCATGGTGATTGTGACTCTCCAAGTCCATCCACTCCTAATCCAATACTCAGGCTCATGGGGAAGAATCTAATGGTGGTCAACCAAGAGGAAGATACTGCTATGCCCCTTGGGCAGTCCCAGCAATGTGCCCAGAATAGCCAAGTAATTTCTCAGTTTCAAACGGCATCTCGAGGCTCTCCTGGCAATATGCAAAATCAGGATTGCCATTCCTTCACTCATATGCCTCCTCTAGCTCCTGTAATCTTCAATCGTAATCCTTATGATGCTGTTGGGCCATCTTTTGATATTAGGTTTTCGAGCAGTTATAGAAACCACACTAATCCCAGGACTCCACAGACACCTGCACAAGTTCCAGCAAGCCTGTTTCCTAACCAGCATATAAATGGTGGTTTTGCTGCATCTCTGGAGCCTCACATGTATGAGGATGCTTATAGTTTATCAAGTAGACATAACAGACCCAAGATCAGACTGAATGAAACATCCTCATATAATATAGATAAAGTTTTAACAACTCTTGACCGCACTCAAAAGACTGCAGATGGTGGTGCTTCTATCAAAGAAATCATTGTCATTGATGATGTTCCTGAAAGTGAAGCCAATGAGAGTGCTGATGTTGCAAAATATTCTGAAGGCTTAAGGACAACCCAGCTGATTTCATCTGGCATTTCAATTCCAACAGTTCCCAGTTATAACTCTAGGCATGTGAGTCATTTCTCTGGTTATCAACCACAGGATCCTTCTCTCTTGGGTGAATCACCTGTGATGCACAACAGTAGTTTCCATGCAATGCCCTCCAGACTACCCAATTCCAGTCCTGTTAGGTGGAGTTGTACTCCAGAAAGTTCTGGTGTGCTCCAGCGGAATTCCTTTATGGCTTCATCAACCTCAACTGGTCATCATTTGGGATCGTCGCTTTATTATTCTCCAAGCTTGTAATAGTCAGGAGCTTGGCTTGAGACGGCCATTTTCAGACAACCCCTCATTACCAGGTTTTTCATTAATCAACCTTGTTCTCATTATTGAGCTTCTCCCAGACTACTGATGGCTAGAGACCTTGGGGTTGAAAAATGATTTGGACAGCAAAAAATAATGAAGGTTTGTTCCAATACAGCCTACAAGAGAGTTCAGCGGCTCAGATCTTGAATAGAGTTTGTATTTATATTTAATGTACTGAAGTTGGGTAAACTTTATGCTGTTTTTTGAGGGTTCTAATGCGTAGGCAAACTTAAAAGTTGTTCCAGAGACTAGAAAAATGTATAAGCAAACCTTGAAATAATAGTTGATGAGCAACCTTGGCTCAAAGCTAATGGAGTCAAGTGTTCTTATAATGAAAATTTCATCGTGCTTTCTTATATATCCTTGTCCCATTTTCTCAGAACTATGAGTTGTACCCTTCAATTACATGGTAATTACTTGCATTTTCAAGATGAAATATTGAAGTTAGATTGGGCAGAAAAGAAGCCAGCATTGATCAAAGTTACACATAAGATAATAAACTGATGAGTCAAAGCTGATAAGTAGATGGTCTGCATGGGGGCAGTCATGGCGACAGGCAACGCTTCACAAATTAACCACCAGGTTTTGAGTCTTGTGCTATGTCATGTAACATATATATGCTGCATGCATGATTATGATTCAATAAAACTCCTCTTCTCGCAGTCTCAGCCTTTTTCACATTAGTCATTGGTACAATACAAATCGGCCATCATCCATCACATTCATAATATTATTATCACTCTGTGCATGCATTTATTGAATATTGATATTTCATGAAGTAAAAACTAAATTCTAAGTCTTAGATTTTTTCACTTTACACCCACATAAAATTACACCCCAAGTCTCTTCCTTAGGACCCCAACAAGAAGTTAAAAAGACGAGGGAGGAAAAGTTTCTGTAGTTTTATCTAATTAGTTAGGCATGTGAAAGAGAAAATCTTTGCTCAGAGAAAACATGTAAGTTTGGCAGAGATATAGCATGAAATATAGCCGTTATACAGAGAAATATAAAGAGTACAGTTGAGTAATAACAAAGAAGAAGAGTTTTAGAGCCGTTTGGTTAATCAGTATTTAGTATGTGCGTACGCTCCTTTTAACTTTCGGGAAATGTTTTTTAAAAACAGTTTTGTTTGGTTTTTGCTGTAAGTTTTTTATTGTCAACTTGAGTTTTGGGAGATGTAACGTGGGATGTGCGTTTTGCATGGTGAAAGCTGGACACCTTATTTACAATGACGATTGCTCTAATTTGTGCAATTGTGGGCCATTCTTTGTCTCTCTTTCTTAACTTTATTCTTCTTCCTAAAGCTAATACCTTATTTCAATTTATCATCACTTTGACCATTCTTTTGCTTCTATTTTATTCTTTTAATTCTCCTGATTAACATAATATACATACACGTACACCACACTTATCTTGTCATCATTCTTTTTCTTCGACTCTTCCAAACTTGAGTGGATAAGATTTACCTTATCTGTTTACTTGGTTAATGATAATCTGTGAAGAAAAAATTTATAGTCATCATGTGCAGATTAGCAGTCATTAGATTACTGATAATTAGCTGCAGCCAGATGATCGTTATTAGATGCATGAATAAGAGCATCATTAGGAAATGAATGATAGCTTGCAAAGTTTTGTATGTTTAAGTTGGTAACATTAACCTATAAATTATTGTAAGATCTTCCAACAGTTGACCAAAGTTAAATTTTATTAAATCATCTTATAAATATAATATGTATTTTGTCTTCCTTTTCAAAACATGACATAAGCTAATAGTGGTCCACAGTCAACCCTTGGCCAAATCTTAAACCAACCAAACTCAGCCTTTGAACAGCAGTTAGTGGTCTTGTTTGTTGGACAGTCAAAACTCCACAAAACACGGTAAAATAGCCACCTATTACCATTCTCTCCGCCGTCTCTGCCGTCAACTCTGCGCTCACTGTTTTAATTATTTGAAAGTGAACTCCTGCTTTACTTTTTCTAATAATAAGTTTCTACCTTGAATATCTATGTATACTATTTGTGTGTTGTGGCTGTTGTTGTCAATGAATTCAAGGTCAAGTTTTGTTGGGGAAAGAATCATGAGCTTGTGTTGTGTCGGTGTGGAATTTGATGGAAATGAGAGAGATTATTTCATTGAATATGCAATTTTTAAGTTTTAAGGATGTTGCTGCTGTTTTCTTGGAACTAAGTAACAACTAACAAGTTTGATTCTTTTTAACTTCTTTGTGTTGTTTTACTTCAGATTCTGACCTGTAGTTGTAGGTGTGCTTTTAGTTAATGGTTGTTCAACACTTCCAAGTTAAAAAGTCATTTCCTAAAATAATTGAAGGATGCTAGATTTCAAATGCATAGCATACTAAATCTACAATCTATGTAAATTACAGCAGAATAGGATGGGCGCTGAGTTGACGTGGTTTGCACTCACTGGATACGTACATTCTACAAAAGATTTTTCACATTTTACTGGTTTGATGTGTCAATCCTACAGAAGATTTTTCAGCATTCTACTGGTTAGATGTGTCCATGCTACAGAAGTTTTTTCCACATCCTACTGGGTAGATTTATGGAAGCCAATTAATGCCTCACTTCTCCCTCTCTATGAATGCCCCGTCCTATGAGCAATGGACCATTCCATTAACATGGGATATTTTGACCAATGATCATTGTTCAAACAAAGAAATGAACACCTATGCTTTCTTGCTTTTGCTGAAAGTAGATAAGAAAATCCTACACTGGATAATTTTATCATATGCAAGAGATAGTTGATACTGTTATTGTGATTTAAAGCAATATGAGCAAATTTATTTCATCACCAGGTTCTTAACTTAAAAAATCAGAAGCAAAAATGCGGTAATGAAGGCAAATTATAAGCAACTTGATCATTATATTTCTAGCTAAAGTGGTTACATCATTAACAAAACTGAGCTTCCCTGAGTATGGGACAGATTGGACAAACATTATTATATCTTACTCCTCATTCTTACTAATTTTGCCAGTGTTTCTTGAGCTGCCAAGGTTTGGGCATGGTTATGTCCTAGCATCACTGTTCGAATACTGATACATGTTCTACAGAGTTCTTCACCACTATCAAAATGCCCACCTCTTAGCAGCAACTTTGCTCTGGTCTCAAGTAGAGTAGCCTTCAGTAATGTCACATCTTGCCACACATACTCATCCACCCTTTGGTTGCCATGTCCCTTTTTCTTCCAACAGAGAGAACCATGGCACCAGTCTTGTATTTGAGACACAAATGACTTCTCTACTTCCTCAAGCACATTTGTGCACACTTTTAGGAGCTCCAATGCTGAGCTGCACCTTGAGAAAGTCGTGAAGGATCTGATTGCTAGAGGAAGAGCTATCTTTCTGATGTATAGAACCATGTCAATCGCCTTCAGCTGGACGAGTGGGGGCTCGGATTTAAATCCGAAAACAAGGAATGCAGAAGCCCAGAGATGATCAGCGTTCATCCATGGATTACCAATTTTCCTTATGCCTTGAACTGTAGCCTTTGGAGCCAATAAGCCTTCTTTTATTTTTGCAAACACTTGAGTTATAGGATGGAACTGAATCCAACATCCGGGTTGTTTTTTGGCTCTTCGTGCCAAGCCTAACTTAACTAGAAGAAAGGCTGATTCTTCTTCACTTTGGGGTGCCAAACCACAGCCAACACAACAACCAAATGTGACACTCAAGCATTTTTTCCACTGTCTAAACCGGTTTCCAGCAACAGGCAAGTTCTTAGCTGCAGCACCTAGCAAATTCACTGAAATTGGAGCTGGGGCAATCCAAGCACCAACAAGGAGCATTCTTGAGGCAAGAAAATTTCTTCTCCCATTGATTTGTTGTAAGATGGCAAAGCAAAAGCATAAAACCTTCACTAGGAAAGGATTGTTTTTGCAATACTGTTCCTCATCAATATTCATGTAAGGGGAAGTCGAACATTCTTCAATTGGAACTTGATTCACAGCTTCAAAGAGTGCTGATGGGGAGATTCCAAGTTCAGAAAGAAGTGAGCCAACTACCCACAAACCAAAGCTCAACCTTCCCAGTTTCTGATCAAATTTTTGGAGGAACTCTAACTCCTCAGCTGGATAATCTTTCTTCCTTTTCCCTCTCATTAAAACCATTGCATCAGGCAAGGACAATGGAGGTAGCTGCATTATATCAAAATTCATCACCTTGGATAGCCTAGTAGTGATAATCACATGAGACCCTCCAGTGTTCCTTGGTATCAAGTCATGTAGATCTTTCCCTTCCCACCATTCTTTCTCTGTTTCCAGATTATCGATGATCAGTAGATAAGGCATGTCACGAAAGAGCTCCCGTTTAACTCTCTTGAATGCTTCAAATTCTTGCTCGTCAAAGCTTCGAATTCTACCCCTTTCCTTCTCTGCATCAGCACTCACATCTAACCCCAAATTGAGTGATAGGTTCAATATGTTTTGCCTGAAGTATCGAGCTTCACCACCAACCCACAAAACCATCTTGTATCTTTGAGAATACCTGTATGCAAATTCAAGTGCTAGCTCAGTTTTACCAGTGCCAGGAACTCCATTTATACACATCACATTGCTACCCAAGCTCTTGTAGTTTCCACTTCTAGACTTCTTGTACTTCAATTTCTTCAGTGAATTTCTTCCCAGAACTGGCTCAACCCAAGCTTCAAGTTTTGGTTCTTTGCATTTCCCCAACTCCAAATTGATAAACCTCCCCCCTCTGGAGCTAACCGTATCACTTTCTTCATCAGCAAGGCCTTCAGATTGCCCACTAGCTTCTCCTTTGATGATTGGTATAGCATAATCTTGCTCAAGAGAATCCCCACATCCAAAGAAGGCAGTTTCAAGCTCCATAATCTCCTTCTCTCTTCCAACAAAACACCTGTTTCTAGCAAATGGTAGCTCCTCGAATCCTTCTAAATCGCTCTCAGCTACACTTTTCCTTCCAAGCTTTGCTCTCAATATCCCAGCAGCTTTCGCCACACAGCTTCTCCAATTACACTCATTGGCTTCCGACTTGAACTCATGAGACTTCATCAGTCCGTCAATTGCTTCTTTGCATTCTTTATCAATAGAATTGCAGTTGAGTAAACCCATGATGTCATTAGGCCCAGTGTCAAAGAAAAGTGGAATCAAGTTCTTCTTTTGAGCAAAGAATCTTATCTCCTCCAAACTCAAATGATTAAGAAAGCTAGAGTTCGTGACAACCACCACACCATAAGTCACTGAACAGATAACCCTGTCAGCAATCTCATGGCTCTGACTATCCGAGTACTTAGCTCTATCAGCAACAAAGCAAGCAATTCCCTGAAGCTCAAGCTCTGACTTAAGCCACTTGCAGAACCTCACCAAATTAGGATTTTGTCCATGAAAACCAATAAACACATCACAGCTCCTAAGTTTAGCATTAGAAGCAGGAGAAACTGAACCCTTTGCAAAAGAAATTCTTGGAACTTGAAAAGAAAATGATACCCTTGGAGGAGCAGGATCTGGGATGGGAACACAAGTCATAAACTTGAGCTTTGGATCAGCAGGGTCATCAGAGTACTCATATTGGTCTGATGGGGGTGTGTAGGAGCTGCTTGGAATGTCATCAGATTGTGAACCACGGTATGAGACTGAGACTGATGGAGAGGGATGTGAAACTGGAGTTGGGTTCTCTTGGGCTTTGGGAGTTATGGCTCTTGGTGAAATGTACGGTGACTGTAAAGCTGAAACAAATGCTGATGATGGTGGTGACACAAGAGGAGAGTTGTAGGGAGATGATTCAATTGAGCTTTTCATATTGGGTGAAGGCAAATCCGAAGTTATAGGAGTCAAAGTAGCGTCTTTACCCGGTTTGCAACAAGAAGTTGAAGTCTTGATAGTGAGGCCAGATGGGGTTTGTTGAGGGAGCTGAGCATTAACAGATAGTGATGCTTCTTCAGCCATGAGTATGAATGAAATTCACCACACAGTTTAAAACTTTCAAAGTATGCAGTAGATCTCACTTCTTCAAAGATAGCTCAACTTTATTAACTTCTTGTACTTTGAATGTTATCATAGACTGGAAGTTGATAAAGGCCCTTTAACATATGCATCTCAAGTCTTCAAAAGAAACCATTTTTGGCTGAGGCGAAGCATAAAAACCTGAGCTTTCTTTGCTTCAAAAATTGCTGACACATTCAATTAAGTGAGAGAATGGCAGAAAGATGAATGCAACAGTGACATATTCATACAGGAAGTTCTGCATGTGATGATGTATTAGCACTTGCCATTGTGGGCCTCTACTTAGTCAGAGGAATACCTGTTTTTCTTCTGCTTACCAGAGAGTGGATTTGACTAAATAGCATGAAGACATGCCATTCATGTTAATAGCATCATAATATGTCACTTGGTAACAGAGAGGTTGCAAGATTCAATCTTCACTCTGTACCCAACGGAAAATATAGATGAATTAGATTCAAAGTTAACAACTTTCAACACATAAAACAAGATTGAATGAACTTTAATACATAACTTAACTCATGATAGACTTAACCAAAATGAGATCAATAATACAGGAAGTTTAGAAAGTATTTGAAAGTTTACCTGAAGCAAACAAGAAAGAGAGGCCCTCCAAGGCTGCAACTTGAGAAAACTCAAACACTCTTCTCTCTCTGTCTTTGAAAACAAGCTGTACCAGAGAAGGAATCTAATGTATGGGTTGGATCTGTAAGGTTTTTGAACATAAAATAGTATATAAATGCTTAAAAAGAAGGAGAAGAGGGTAAATAGTGAAGTGTAATGAATTGAATAATAAAATATGCATTGGGGTTAGGCTTAGGGTATTTCTTTTTGTTTTATGTGATGTATATATTACCCTCTCAATTCTAAATCTTACATGGGGTCTCACTTATCACAGAAGCCAAAGATTGGTCAGAGAAAAAGGAGCATTGGGAGAGGAACCCCATAATTCAGACCTTGTTGTTTGTGGGTTGTAGTAACTAGTGTAACCCTTTCAAATTGCAATAGAATATTAGAATAAACCAAGTCTCTTTTATTATTATTACATGGCAGCAGGGGCAGATTTCTCTCTCTGTATGTGTATCCGTATCTGACACTATTTCAAACTATTTTTGCTCTGGAAATTGGAGCATAGACCGGTCCAACAGGCAACAACTCACCACTCCCCAACCATATCATCTCATTTCCAATATTTATGTTTATTACCACATTTCACCACAATTTCTCAAAGGTAACCTTCTATTCACTATTCCTACAATTTTCAACCCTTTTTCACTGTTATTACTTATTAGTCAACAGTTCAACAAATGTACACAACCAGCTAACGAGGACACACGTATATGAATATGATCGAGGGTGCACATGCATGTATGATATAACATGTACTTATTAACTAAACTTTATCTAATGCCAAGTGCATAAACTGAAATGCTTTTAAATAAAAAAGTAGCCAAGGAAACAAAGAGTTGGTTAGAAACCACTTTCCTAGGTTAATTTACTTTTCAAAACACCCATATTGAAATCTAAAAACTTCTGATCCATAAGTTCATTATTGAATTACCCTATCCTCGACTCAAGAAAATAGCTAGTGTGATACACGCAGGCAAAAGAAATAAAATGTGTCACAGCCACCATCCCAATAGTTACACAAGGGGATAAAAGTATTGTTCTTATCACCTACACACAGGTGTGTGTTTATCTACGTAAGGTTTTGGCACTAATTTTACAAGTGCTTTGACTAATTATATTTCCATGTGGGTGCTAAAAGTTTCTCTTCTATTAATCTATGGTGATAGCTAGGCTCAAGCTGGAAGGCTGCACTCTTAACTTGGCCCCCTTAATCTTAAAGCTTCAACTCTTTTCTTTAAAATTTGTATATATTGTAGATGAATGGTCCCCCTAGTAAATAATGGAGACACTGGCTTGCAATCATGGAAATGTAGCTAAAATTAATTGGGTTGGAGTTGATTAATTGGCCTGAAATTGGCAAAAGCTAGTTATACTCAATTCAATCCAAACACATATATAATTGTGTCAGCCTTCCTTATTATTTGCAGCTCCTACAATAATTAATCGTCTTAGGTTGTGTGCTTTCATATACATAAACAGGAAA
>WYDK02000024.1:2334493-2350004 GCA_009867345.2 Toxicodendron radicans | reverse complement strand
ATACAAGAACTCTTTCTAAAACTAACTGATTAAGCCACGTTATTAAACCAGAAGATTACAAATATGAAAGCTATCTAGCTGGGCTTAAAGATAGAGAGGTTTATCTAGAACCGTTGCATGTGGGTGTCTTGATTTTTCAATCATGTTCACAAGTGGCCATAATAATTCAATAAAGATTAAAGATTAAGCATTAACCGGCAAGTGCATGAGAAGATGACAAGTACTACTTCATCATCGATGATCATTTAAAACTATATATATATATATGCACTAACATATGTTATATAATGAACTCTATATATACAAACTCATCACTGCAAAAATTGACTACTGAATATATTATTTATAATATAATAATATAAGCATTCAATTAATGTTTATGATGAGTATGAATATATTTGTGGTTATAAGAAGAGATGAAGACATGGGAAGTTGATCAAACTTTAGCTAGATATTATTGTTTGATATATAGTGGAGTAGTAATTGTGTTGGTAGCATGAATGAATTCTAAATTCTTTCAACCATTAAAGTGTAGCCATCTTATTGAGTCTCGAATATTGTCGATGGAGCTTGGTAGCATGTATATATCCATATTAATTATTAGAATAGTCTGTCTTTAAAGTTGTATACATAATGCACTATATATATATATATATAGCTACTTGTTTGCTTCTTGTAATTAAAACCACCCACTAAGTTTATCAGTCAACATCTAGTTTCTTATTTTCTTTCAACTTTTTTGCAAGCCAACCCTAATCTTAATTAACCTATACTTCCATTATTACTTAAAGGGAAGAAGAACAAGGCAATTTGATTTGTTCTCAATACATAGCTTAATTAAGATCATTGGTTTAATTTGTTGTGGTTCGTTCCTACTACGTATATAGTGTGAATACAGACTACTTGTACATTAATTAATTGAGTGACGTTGTTACAATATATTTGTATCTATTCACATTAACCTAAAAATTAAAATGTAAAGCTTGCCTATAAATGGTTATAGTAACCAATCCATTCATAGTTGGCATATATATATATATAAAGGTTAATTTGTTAAATGTGATTCATTCTACCAAAATAGAAAAACAAAATGTAAATTTAGACTTCAATACAACCCACCTTAGCTTAATTTAGATGTGTTTGTACATGTTATTAGTTGTATGCTTGCCTTTTTCATTTCTGAAATACTAATAATCTTCAAACCCAATATGAATTTCATCAAGACATTTGTTTCTATAACTAATGGTAGTATTCATTGGGATTATTCCTTTACCTTTTTAAATAAACACATAAAATTACACTCACCAAATCTTAACATCCATACCAGTAAAACATAACCGTTTCACCTAATAGTTTAAACGATTCAATTAGATAAAAATATAGTACTAAAAGTTTAAACGGTTTAGTCAGGTAAAGTTATAGGACTAATATATCACATGGGTCGAGATCAAATAATAGAAATACAAATACAGATATATATATATCTTCTTCGTATATGATTTATATTAAAATCAGATAAGCCTAATAGAATATGAGTTAAAATGAATGAATAATTTACCATAAATTTTTGTTAACTAGTAAAGGATGTAACCCTAATTAAATACAAGTGCATATATACAAATTTCAAGACTCATTCAATACTAAACGTGTAATGTGATTTGTGGATGACATTAAACTAATGTGAAATTTTACACAAAACCAAAGAAATGAACATCACAAGATGTCATGTTTTGTCTTAGTTTAAGGATTCTTTGTATGGCAGGCCCATTGATTAAAAGCCACAACCAGAACACAGCTCAATTCAGTGATTCACATCAAGGTCGAATTTCACTGGAAGATAGGTTGGGGTAATCTTGTCATTTCATTTACTGATCTTGTCATATTGATGTGTCCCAGATCAGATGGCCAGAAATGCCCACTTGTGTATGTGGGCCATCTTCTCCATGTGGCCGTTCCTGTATCACCCCACGTTCATTCTTTGATTTTTTAATTGTTTTTTCTCAACTAATTAAATCATAATAATAAGTCATGGCTATAAAACTCCAATTTCAACCAAAGTTTAGGGTTTCCAAATCCAATTCCTTCGATTTTTTGCTTGTCACGGATGAATATAAAAGGTACGCCCCATTTCTTTTGTGTATTTTATTTGTGGGAATTCATTTTTTTCATTTAATTGAATATAAAGTTTGAAACTTTTTTTTTTTAATGAATTTAAAGTTCGAAACTTTTTAATAAAATTTGTAGTAATTTGAGTTCTTTTATGTTGTTTTTTCTTTCAATTGTTGAATATAATCAAATTATGTAGAATTGGATTGAATTTGATGAAAAAATAGATGATTCAAGAAACAGTGGATTGGTTTGGTTGATCTTTTTCAGATTTTGGTAATTTGGACCATGATACTGCTGGAATGATAGTTAATGTTCTTGATCTTGATCTCACTGGATCTTTTGAAGGATTTAAGGGATATTAGCCATGGATTTGGAGAGTGAATGTTCAGCTCTTGAATCTGTAGAAGATAATGAGGTTGTGGTAACTCAAGGAACTGTATCTCATGTTGATGATGACTCAGTTAAGAATAATGGATCTTGCTCAAATGAGATTAACAAGTTGGATGGTAGTGGAAGTCATGATGCTAATAATATAGAGCCAGTTGGTAACCATGAAAAGGGTGTTGACAGTGTGCAACCGTTGGATTCACCTTCATTGGCAATGAAATCCCCAGATGGAGTTTCACCTCCAATGACTAAAGGGTATGGGTTGAAGAAATGGCGGCGAATCAGGAGGGATGTTGTTAAGGATGCTGGGACCAGTGTGGATAATAGTAAAGTTTTGAAGCGGGGTTTGTCTGGTTCTGGAAATCCAACTAAACCAGTACATATGTCATCGGCGGAGGCCAGGCAGCATAGTGAGGGTTCTGTTGGATCTGTAAATGTGACGAAAAATGTGGGTAATCTTGATGGCTTTGCAACACGTGGTTCTAGTTTAGATTCTAGGTTTGCGGTTGGATCTGCTTTTATGGCTGGTACGGATTCTGAGAACAGTGAGGACCGAAGTAGCAAGTCTTCTACAGCAGCCAGTGCTCCAAAGACGAGATATGAATCACCTGCTATATCGGGTTATGCAAGGGAGAAGAAATGGATGAAGAATTTGAGCACAAAGAGTGTGAGTAATTCTAGTCAACGGGTTCAACAAGGAAAGAGTCGGGCTGAAAGCAGTAAGAAGCCTAGAGGAGAAAATGTCAAAATCGAGAAAGAAAACTCTCATTCCAGCATGGAATCTGACTCGAGAAGCTCCAACTTTGTCTTTACGCAGGGTACCTTTTCTGTGACTAGTAATGGAAAGCAGAGTGGAAGGTCAATGAATTATGATGGGGAAAATAGTGACGACGCTCATGGTTGTGAACAAGGTGAAGAAGTTCAAACTGGTTTCACCAAAGAGAATGCCGGAGAAGCCGAAGATCTTTCGCAAGAAGATTTAGCTGCAGACTTACCTTGGGATGCTAAGGGAGAGAAAAGTGAGAACCATCGTCTCTCAACAGATCGGGATCCCTTGGTTGAGTCTATCCTTACCCTTCAGTCTGTGCAGGAAGCCCTTGAAAAAGGTGGGCGTACCTTCTTTCTTTCACTTTTATTTTCATAAACTGTATTTATAATGGGTATTTGCATGTGTATCTCTGGAATGTGCTATGTTAGGTTTTTGCTTCTTTTCAATCATACGATATCTCCTTATTATCTAATATCTTAATTCATTTGGTTTTTATTTTGGCCATGAAGATATAGGTATGAAGTTGATTGATCTGAAAGTTAATATTACTTTCACCTTCTTGTTTGAAGGGGAAAACATGGAAATCATCGTTGTTCGTTGGTAGAAATGTCAAATTCAAACTATAGTTTAAGCTTTTGTCCTTTTTGTATCTTCTGTCAAGATACGGAATTTTTTCTTGCTTGATGTGGTAGAATAACCAAATGTATATCAATTGGTTTAGAGATATGGAATTTTATTGTGCTTGATTGTCAAATTAACCATGAAAGGCAATCTATTTGGTTTAATATGTGGATTCGAGAACATGTGTCTATAATAACCACAAAAAGGAATTTCTCAATAAGCAATATATTATTTGATTTCACGTAGTTTCATTTGTTAATATTCTTGTTGGAAGGAGGATTTATAGAGGACCAAATCAACTTAAAAAGGAACCTTAGTAAATAAATTTTTAACATACAGATACTTTTTCACTTAAATTTACTAGATATGGTAGTTGGCTGGGTTTTAAATTTAAGTGACATGTGCTGATCTTGTAGTTGATTTCCTTTAAGTTCCTGAAACTAACTGGAGAATTCAAGAATGAAGATCTAAGTTGTGGTTTGTTTTATGCTTAATTTCTTGTGCCTGTTCTCTTGCCTAAATTTTTATATGAGTGTCAACAATGGATATGATTATTTATCAACTCAAACGGTGCTATGTACACTAATGCAGAGGTTCAGAAGTTTGGGGAGATTGGGAAGGATGCCACATCACTGCATAACAATTCATTTAAGGGTAGCAGCAAATTTGCAGATTCCACTTTTACGGATCCACAAATCCATGGACCTAATTCTTCTGCTCAATTGGGTTCTGAAAAGATTAGAGAGAGTGCTACAAGGTCCTTGGAAATGCAGGTATTAAGCTTAACACAGAATGTTGAATATTTAGAAAGAAAACTGGAAGAGGCAAGGGCTATGCTTGAGGTGAAAGACGCGAGGGTTGCTGGACTAGAAACCACTGTAAATAGTAGCAAGCCACTAAAGGAAGAGTCAGGGAGCACTATTGATTTGCAGCCAGAAAAATGTAGAGAGATGGAGACTGAACTTGAAGGTCTCTTTCGGCAAAAGATTGAGGCCGAAATTGAGTATCTGGCACTAACAAGGACAATAGAGAAGGTGAAAATTGCTGCAGGTGATACCATTACACTCTTTGAAGAGCAAGAAACTTTAGTCAAGGACCAAACACAGATGCTAAACAAGCTTGGAGAAGCTGAAAGCAAGGCAGCAGTACTGAAGAAACAAGCAGAAAAGTTGGAAAAACATTGTGGTGATATTTTGGGGACTGATGCAGTTTTGAAGATGCAGAAGGGAATATTTAAGGTTACTTCTTGTTTTCTCATACAGTTTATATTGCTGGTCTTAGTATTTTGGCTGTTTCTCTCCCAATTGTCACCCTATTCTGGGGTGGTTGTACCCACCTAAGCTTCGAGATGGGTCCTTTTTGTGTAATTGCAACATTTTAGGCCAAGATTTGAATATTAGATTTCATTGTTGTTATATAGAACCGTTTTGTTCCTTTTCATGAGGGCATTGCTGAGGGAAGGAGGTGAGGTAATTTTTACCATGTTTTTAAATGTTCCCTCTGTAGTTCATTGATTTTAATTGTTTCTTTTAGTTTTCACTTACTGTACAAATATATATAGTCAGTGTTCTATGGTTATGCGGATTTAAAGATATAATAAGCATTGGTCTCCATTTGCAGGTTTCTGCATGAATAAGCAGATGATAAGTGTATATATTAGTGTGTTTTTGAAAGTTGAAATTAAGTGCCTCTGCGTGTTCTTGAAATTTGAAATTTGAAGCCCATGTATTGTTTAGCTCTGTTTTAGATATTGGAAAGTCCTCTTCAGTCTATTTCAACTCTTTGGAAAAGCAAATATGGGGTCTCAAAGTTGCATCACTTTGGCCAAAAAGTCACCAACTAACAACTTCCATTATCTCAGATGACTGTTAACTACCTTTTTATCTGCATCTTCAATGTCCATAATTTAACTAAAAGCTTTGCAGGTCAAACACATTAAAACAATTAATCAGAAACCTGTAAAGCAGAGCAAGCTATAGCTTGTGCCTATGCCACTGGTTTAGCCATCAAAATGGTCACTAAAATTGGACCATTAACCATGTGCTGCTTAATAATGCCTGTTATATTTGGCATCAATTATGCACAAGCACTTCACACCTGAGAAAGTGCACATGGCTGATATGTCAATTATTGATTCTTATTCTGGAAAAAGAAGGCCTTTGTGTTTCATAAACCCTTCTGATGACCAAACAGAAACAAACTCTTGTCTCTTTTCATGGTCATGAAGCACTCAATAAAGTGCATGAAAACAAAGTTTAAAGTGTAAACACACCCTCAAATACTGGTTTTTCAGTTTGCCTGTATCACAAGAGTATAATAATACAGATAATGATTAGCCACCATGCCAATTATAAATGGAAATCTCTAGCATTGATTCTTAATATTGTATAATAACACAACATTAATGCATTTGGATTTTATCTAAACACTGAAGTTAAGTATGTTCAGATGAGAAAAGAATCCCATGTTAAGCGTGTTAAGATGAAAACAGAAGTATAACAGTTGACCATAAAGAAAGCCATCGTGTTACGATATATCTTATATACAGTCTTTAAATGCAGGAAGTTAAACACAGAGATTTAAAAAGATGATCACAATATTGTACTATTTGGAGAGTTAAGAACATGGCGTGAGAAAGGTGTTTATGTGATTAAAGTCAATGATTTCGTATACGAGATGTTGCTTTCATTTGGTCACGAGAATCTGTCAAGAAAACAGGTGAGTTAGCTCTTCCTTTTTTTCTCATAAGCTAATTAACACATAAGATATCATATCAGCACCATATATATATATATATATATATACACATAATATAAAATCATCTTCATTTTTGCTTTTAAAATGTGCTTTGAAGAATCCATAAGAAGCTTAATCTACACAAAAGCTAATTGAATAGATACCCTTTTGACCCTGCAAGTTTTATTTGTCTGTTTTTCCACAATTACTTGGTCTCAAATCACAACAAAATTCAAGTGGGGTATTAAGAATATTGAATAACCTAGCTAACCACTAAACATTGACAAGAAACTACTTCTTGTAAACAATATTGTCTCCATGCATGTAATTGTTCTTTAGAACATAAAATAATAAGAAATTTAACTTGGAAGATTATAATTCTACATCTTAATCAAACAAAGACCCTTTCAAGATAATTAAACTTATCTCCAAACAAGTGAAGCTTCAATTGACTTCCCTCAAGGGAAGTTTTTGCAGCATCAATGAAATTAATATTCAAGAAAAACTAAAAAAGTTGCTCTTAAAAGAAACATATTAAGTGGATGAATTGCTTATTGACTTTTGATATCCTAGGCCACTCTCTTCTCTCTCTATTGTCACCTCCAACTGCTTAGTGGTGTTACAATTGACCTCATATCCCAATAATTAAATCACCAATAAATAAATAAATAATTTAGTATGATAAAGCTAACAGTAAAATTGCTGTTGAATAGTCAATCAGATAACCAAATGTAAATGGATTATCATGCTTTACATGAAGAAAATTTAACACTAAAAGACAAGGTCTCAAAGACCCCACTAGAGAAAACATAACTAAGAACGATTCAAAGCTAGACCAACTGATAAAACTATAAGAAACTAGTTGAAAGTCAATCAATCTACTGACCTAGAACCTCCACAGACTGATCAAAAATTTTCATTTTGTTTTAAGATCTAGCTAATCACGCAGCTACGGTTTCACCACCATAAATCTGAAAATACTCGGGTGGTGTATCGTTAAGATCGAAATCAAGAACTAGCCTATTGCGAGTTGTCTGAGTAACTTCACCAGCTGATGTTGTCACTTGACTCGAGCTCGAAAATGCTTCAGCCGGGCCTGTCCAGTGGCACCTTTTGTGTCC
Organism: Toxicodendron radicans; assembly: GCA_009867345.2. Taxonomy (NCBI): domain Eukaryota; kingdom Viridiplantae; phylum Streptophyta; class Magnoliopsida; order Sapindales; family Anacardiaceae; genus Toxicodendron; species Toxicodendron radicans. The sequence continues at coordinate 2,342,261 of WYDK02000024.1, read as the reverse complement.
TCCAAGAGCCTGACCAGTTGGGAATATCTTGCTGCATATGTTGCATTGATGCTCATTGTCACCACCACTTGTTTGCTGTTCATTCTCCACACCATTATTGTTACAATTCCCATCCTCAGTAGCTGAGACCGCCATGGAAGTTGACGATTCTTTCGCATTGATATTGTTCTTGTTCTTGTTGTGACTTGCTACGTGACCTCCCAGAGCTTGATGTTTATTGAAAACCTTTTCACAAATTGGGCAAGAATAGGTTTGAGGAGCCATTACTGTTATTGCCTCTTCATTCACGAAATCCATATCATCAAATTCAGTGAGTCTCCTCTTCTTCTTCTTCAACTGTTTCGTCTTCTTCGACAACTCCGTCTCACTGTTCTCCTCATTATCGTTCTCAACCCGAGTCTCCTCCGAATTACACCTCTTATTCTTCTTCCCAAGCTCAGCTTCCAACACAGTCTTCAAAATTTCAGTCTTTTTATTAACTCCATCTTCCTTGATCTTCAACACGCCATAACCAGAACCATGCTGCTTATTGGATCGATGCTCAGCTAGCAGCAAGAGATCATTGACAGCTTGTTGCATAGCTTCAGCTTCATCATCTTCATCATCATCATCCGAAACAGAAGTAGAGAGACGAGGTTCAGATGATAACCTGTGCCCTCTTTTGGCCTTAACTGGCCAGGTCTTCAAAGACTCCACCAAGTCCACAGTGGATCCAGCAGCGCCGTCACAAGACTCATCATCATCATCAATATCCCGGTGAACATTCTCGTTATAATCACTATCATTAGCTGGCTGTGGAGGTTGAATCCCTCTCCATTGTCTCTCGGGATGCTTCCTCATGTGACCATACAAAGACTTCAAAGATACGAAAGGCTGTTGACACACATAACAATTCAATCGTACATCACTCACCTCTTGATGATGAACCCTCACAGGAGCCACTACTTTCTTGGCAATCGTCACCTTCTGTTGATGCTTTTTCTTTAGACAAGCTCGCTTGTGACCTCCCAAAGCCTTCCCGGAAGTAAACTGCTTACCGCACTCGCTACAAGTTCTAAGAAAATCTTTATGTAAATGAGCAGAATCAAAATCGCAATCTTTTTTATCTTCTTCCATATTCTCAGGCTTGACGATCTTGAGCATCAAAGAAAAATCATCTCCAGCAACAGCAACCTCCTCCTTGTTCGTAGCTGAAACTGGTTCACCTTTCAAACCCATCTCAACAACTTCTTGATGATCTTGAGTTTCTTGAAGTTGAACCATGACTGAGATCAGTGTGTTTAAGTATATGCAACGACAGTGACGTGAACAAACAAAACAACCTAAGAACTAGGGAGAAACAAAGAGTTTTTTACTGACCCACTAAAGAATTAGGTTTTTTTTTAGCCTTTAAGCTTTAAGTAAATATTTATATATGTATATATATAACTTGGCTCAGAAGAAATTAACTAGGAAGAAGAAACCTACCTTGCTTGATTTTCTTTGAAAAAAAAATCTGAAAATCAATAACTCAAACTAGGAAAGAATTTAAGAAGAAGATGAAGAGAGTGAAGTAGTGAGTGAGTCACGTTCTAAGGCTGTTTGCCTCTCATTGCGGTTTCATATCATTAATTAATATACACAAAATATAATTTAAATAAATAAAAACCCTAATTTAAGTAGATGTATATATCCTAATGCTTTTTGACTTCTTATGAGTGATTAGGATTCCGATAATCACTAAATTAGCAAAATTAATTTAATTTATTAATTACATTCCTAAAATAATAAATAAAATTAGGGGTAATTAAATTCTTAATATTCGATTAGGATTCTCTGTTTGGATAACAATATATGGTAACTTGTGGGTGGAGGTAGGGGTAGGTTGATTGAGTTTTGCATTTAAATTCCATTCATACTTATCTTCTGTCATTGCTATATATCCTTAAACTTTTCTAATTAATGATAATGTTTTAAATAATAAATTTAATTATTGAGTCCCATTTCACACTTGAATTAGCATATCTTCATTCACATTTATCCTCTTGTGATTAATCTTGTATTATATATCACAATTTAATTTGTTAATTAACCTCCTTGCATGGTTAATTAAGACTACTTGTATATATATATATGTATATGGGAAGAAAATACAAGTAAATTATACAATATTCCACATTCAATGCTAAAACCATAATATATATATATATATATATACATTAATTAAGCTAAGAATATTACATGTTAGGCAATATATATACATGTATAATTAGTGGTCAATTGGATGAATGGAATTTACAATGTATTTGTGAATTGTGGAGTTGAAAAGTCTTAAGTATTAGATAATTCTTGTTGACTACAAGTACATGACAAATGAATTAATATGCATGAAATTTTGGCATAGGCAATTTCTAATAAATTAATTAGGGCTCTACATTCCAAGTCTTGTTCAACTCACCATTTTGACCAACACCCATATGGAGAAAATACAAATAAGAAGAAAATTATATGTAAATTATGAATCATTAACTACAAATGGGTACTCAAATTTGATGTAATATGAAAATGGGTTGGTGGTTGGGTACTCATATTTGGTTTTATTCATATGGGAAATTGGCATCTTGCTACCACAATTTTAGGAATTCTCATTACACAATTAAATGAAAGTTATGGAAAATTTTGCCATCACAGCTGGTTCTAGGAGATCCTCCCAATTTCTTTCTTTATGGCAAGATTTTCTCATGATCAGCTTTCTACATATAATGAATAGCTTATAATCTTGGATTTGATTTGATAACATTTAAGAGTGTGATATTACGCTAATAATACTACATAATCAAATCTCAAATAGTATTTAATATTTGTATTTCAAGTAACGTATCATATTACTTGATAATTATACTATGATGAGACTTAAGTATATACATGGTTTATACTTACCTCTCTATTACAATTCTTTATATACGGGCCGGGATGATTAAGGTTAATAGATTAAGAATAATAAATCATACAAACAGACATCTTTGTTGGTCATTTTATCCAAGTCTCAAGCAACAATGGATCCGTGGCGCAATGGTAGCGCGATTGACTCCAGCTCAGAAGTTTGTGTGTTAGATTCATGTCGTGCTCAATCCCTTTCAACGAGGATCCCACTTTTTGTTTTATTACTTGTCGACAACACTCTCTGTTGGTTTACTTATACTCTTTTATCATCCTTTTGATTACATCCCCACATCACCTTAAAGCAAAAGAAGCTCAAAAGCATTAAACACCCACATGTAGAACAATTTTACAAAAGGTGAGAAACTACTAGATTAGTAATGAGCAAAATGATAGCCAAATGTCACATGATATGTTACAGAGCTGCCCCCCCGTCTCATTCTCAAAACTACCTCAGTTTTTGGAAATGGGGCATATTGTTTTGTTTTGTCAGGTCATCTTTTGTTTAGGAAATGAATAAAACAGATTAGGAATACAGTAGCAATAACAACAACAACAACAACAACTAGCCGAGGAGAAAATTCTACGCCTAACTGATGACAGTTTCCTACTGACTAATGATTTAGTTTAGACACACTATTGAATGGTTGAATCGTAAGACGACTTGTATTCCAACATCTCTGTCTTGTATCTCTCCTTATCCTTCTGTCCTTTCTCCTGATAAACCTGCATCGGCGTATGAGAACTCGTAAGGTTCCGAATTATAATCAAACCTTCATGTTATTCATTCAGTTTTATTCATGACAAATAACCAACCAAGTGTGATTGAAACAAATGTCATCAACCCCTCTTGTTTGCAACTGTCTTGCGGTGAAAGATAGAAAGGCAGTAGTTTGTAAATTAAGAAATTTAAAGAAATTACAGATAATTCACTAGTTAACCGACGGTATCCTAATAGCTACAATCCATTTGCTCTCCAGAAACTCTTTCAATTTGTAAATTTATTATATATGAAGCTAAGTGTAAGATTTTCATCAATAGTCATTGCCTACTAGTTAGAAACATTGATGTTGCTAAAACTGTCCATGAAAAGCATACTAGTAAAAAAAAGGCTATGTAGCAAAATATGTTACGAGATTGTACCTAAATTGTGCTCAAGATTGAATCCACAAGCAAAATCAGTAAATGCCAATGCAATCACAGAGACAGCAACAAAACCTTTGATGCAGTATGAAGTGTCCATGGAAAGCTTTTTCTCAAAAAATGTTCATGCATAGCATGAATCAATGAATATCCATCTCTTATATAAAGTAATACTTAAGTAAAATCCGTATTGAAAACCACAAATCACCAAAGATAAATCAAAAACTAAGAATCAGTATATATACCTGCTTTTCAGCATCTGTAAGATTGCTCCAAAGGATCCCTATCTTCTTGCTGATGGCTTTCTCCTGCCCATGATAGTGAGGCTTTAGGCAGGCATAGTGCTCAGCAAAGAAGAAATTATAACCGCTACGATTTGACTTGGGTCGAGATGGATCTCGTAAAGCCAACCGAGATCTCTTCCGACGCCGGTGGGTAGGTACAACTGAAGTATTAGAACTCTGAGACACATGAAGCATATGAGGAATATGATATAAGACACCTTTAAGCTTGTCAGAACCAATGTTAACAGTAACCAGATATCCATTATCAAACTTTCCATCAATAATTCCAGTAACTGAACATCCAGGCTGCAACTCCGGACTCCCTGCATTCAAAATATACAACAAAGATCCTTATTGCTGTGATACATGCTGCATATATTCAACCAACAAAAAGGAGAAAAAAGAAAGAAAAATTAGTGAGCATTGGCATATATAAGAAGGCAAAATTGTTAAGAGATATTAAGAAATATTTTAAGTTAAACTGAGAAAACAAATATACAGACACCATGTCCAACAAACCATAACAGTTTTCTTTTTTTCTTTCTTAACTGCAGCTTGAGAAACTTGCAGCAAAAAGGACAATGTACAAGACTTACTTTGAACTGAAGTTAAAGAAAGTAATTAAAGCACCAATTGCAGTCCATAGAACCTAAGAAAAACTCCAAACGCATGAAGAAAGATATAAATATACAAAGCCTAATAGATGAAACCACAGGTGTGTGCCTTGTATCTAGGACTCTGACTTTACGAGCTGATGCACTATAACTTGTTCATCTAGCATGTCATAAGAAATAAAAAAAAATATATGCCTTGCCAAGTAGGTTTACCAAGCAACAGAAAATTGTTAACCAAATCTCAGTAAGAGAAACAAAATAATATAAATAATAACCTATGTTCCATGGAAAAGTTTAAACTATCCAAAATTTAAGATAGGAAACCACATAACACAGTCACATCTCATGGCTATCATAAAAATCAGCACATAAATACATAAGGTGGTCCCTTTATTTTAATACAGTGCAGATAGGAGTCATACTACCAAAGTGAATATGACCCCGATACTGTAATCATATCTATCTTTATAACATGTGTAGAAACAACACGTATGATTTTTGAATCACAAGCAGCAGACAAATATATGAATAGAACGTTAATGTAATTATACTGCAACGCAGGTAAAAAAATCATGCAAAAATAAGTATCAAACATACCCTGACCTCCAAACTGGTTCGCAGCTGCACCTTCCTCTTGGTGTGCTGATCCATTGTCAAGGCTCCCGTTTATGGCATCTGTCAAAAAGAACAGGAAAATATGTATTTGAAATCTATGGGATATAAAAATTATATATTCAAAAGTCATGTTTCCAAGTACCAGGAATTGATGATGAAGGTACTTGTTTGTGGAAGTAATAAGCCTGCTCATAGTGATAAAGTAAAGACAGATAATACTTCCGTAATACAAATGATGCACTGGTGATAGTTGTTGGGAAATCGAAGACCACAATGACTTCCTTCCATTTGCGATCTCTGATTACCTGAAAGCATTTCAAGAGAACTGAAAATCTAAGGAAAAGAAACTTCCTCATTAAGTTGCAAGGCAGAAATAGAAAGATAAATTACACAATATATTCCTGCAATCATCCAGGATCCTAAGCAGATCAACTTGCACCCATTCTAAAATTATGGACTAGCTTGGAACCTAATTGAGACAAGTTAGGAGTATGAGTTGTCACCATTTTTGTGACACTAAGTTTTGTCACAGATACACAAGTTCTACAAAGCAAACAGCATCCTCCTCATTAATTATGAAATAGGTAATCACACATACCTTCTCAAGGCCACCTCGAGATGTCACCTCAACAAAAAGGCGATGTAGATCTAGTTCCTTTCCTCCTACAGTAGGAACCCTAAGTAATAAAAAGAAAATCAGAGAACATAAATCATATTCAACCTTGCTTTTTGTAGTTTTTACTGAAAAAATTAGGCCTTCCATAAGAATTTATCTACTTGAGCAGAAGCAGATAATGGCCTTACATCAAGAGATAAAAAAGGAAAATAAACAGGGCAAGGAGCATATAGATGACCTCTAAAGTAAATGTATCCTTTTTTATGATCTAAATTATATTTTATGAATTACCAGGCAAACTTGCAGACGGTACAAGTCTGTTAATACACAGTATTAAATCATGACAAAAACAAAATAAAACCAGCAACTAACTTATTATACTACTATGTGTTTACAGGGGAGAAAGATCACATTATATCCAATTTACAAAACAGAGAAATTCCTTGTCTTCTCAAGACTAAAAATTTAATTTTCTTACAAATGTCAATTAATTTTGTAAATACTGCTGACCTGCAAATGTCTCAATAGATAATTCAGTATCAAAACAATCAAGATCTGACTCAATAATCATTTCCATGTCCAGCAAAACACTACACTGCTAAGACAACTTTCTGAGAAAATCAAATCCCCACTTGTTGCATCTTTAGTAACGTTACAAATTGTCTGAGTTGTAGTGCCATGGCTACTAAAAATATGCTCTAAATCACAAAACACAAAAACTTTTAAAACACAAAATGAATATACCACCTTTTAGCCACCTATTTTTAGCCAAATACGAGTAAAAACAAGTATATTACACAGATACAAACGAAGAAATAAGAAACATAAAACAAAGAACGAAGCAACCCAGATGAGTAAAACACATCAAAGCAACCCAGAACATTAAAGCCACTAACTTTAAAGAGAAAAAAACAGAAACAAAGAAAAAGTCACATACTTGAATTTGATACCAAAAGACTTGTGAAAGGCCTTGAGAGTAGCCCAAAAAAGATCAGAATTTTGAGCAACATCCTCGTAGTTGGCGGTTGCAGAAGGGTAGTAAGTAGCAGAGTTGGTGCTATTGTTGGGAGTGAGTGAAGAATTTTGGCCATTTATAATGTGGGTCGACATTTTTAGTGAGAGAGGTAAAGATAGAAAAGATAGATGATGGGGGTTTAATATTTTTGCTCTACCTGATAAAAAGGTTTTAAGAGAAAAATAAAAACTTTAGTTTATAATAAATTGTTTAGTATTAAAGAAGTAATTGGGAAATCAAAGTTTGGTAATTTAAGCAAAGAATGAGAGTTAGAAGGCAACTAAAAGAAGCAATAGAGGAGATGAAGATGGGATTAGGTTATAAGAGAAGGGTAAAGGTAAAGCAAGATAGTGGCTCTTTTTATTATTATTAATTTTTTTGTATTTTATTAGCAAGTCCAAGAAGTTTAACTGAGAGGCCCTTGGAACTCTTATTATTATATTTTATTTGCTTCCTTTAGAAGTGGCCAAGTGGGTGTGTTGGGAATTGGGATAGTTGAAGACTCAATAGTCAATATGGAGGGAGTGTCAATAATTCTTCAAGTTTGCATGCTGAACTTTAT
>WYDK02000024.1:2314969-2325024 GCA_009867345.2 Toxicodendron radicans | reverse complement strand
TGAGAATTCTTAATTAATCTTATGTTTTAAGATACTAATATTTGTTGGGTTAAAAAAGCTTCCAAAGTATAGCTTTTATGAATATGTTCTAATTAATGTAACAAGGTATGATACTTGGGACGGTAACACGTGTTGATGTAACATGCTATGATTAATTGGATAGAGATGTTCTGTTATATAAGTTACGATTGATCGGATATATAGATTTTATGAATACATGTTGGTCAAAGATCGGATATATAAATTGGATATGACAAATTAATATAATTTGTCACATGGATGCATTTTATGAACACATGCTAACATAACAGGTTATAATTTTGTAAGATAGTTGAGTGAGAGCAATGAAGAAATTTATTGAGTATACTCAAGTATTATGGATGATTAAAAAAGTTTCCAATATTGAGATCAATCACAATATATGTATATGTTTTACATATATGTTTTAGTTAATATAATAAATTATGATTGGTCAGACAGAGATACGATATGATATATATGTAACAAGTTATAACTGATTGGATAAATAGATTTTACAAACACGTATTGATGTAACAAGTTATGATTTGTCAAATAGATAGATTTTACACATACATGTTGATATATTTAAGAAGATAGACAATATTTACAAATAGTGTTGATAAACAAGCTATATGAAAAAACAGATCAAACTCTTTAGAGTTATTGGCTAGTCCAACCCGTTAGCATTCATGAGTCACTTGTTCAACTGTCCCTCAGAGACACCGTCAAGAATAATTATGCATGGTTGCTCCATTATCCTTTCTTTCTCTCGGTCCCACCTAGAAAGAGAGACAACTTAACCAAAAAAGTATTAGTCGTATAGACAGATCTCACTAACAATTATGTAAAGATAACAAATTATCACTCGTAAGATATAGATAGATAGATAGATAGATTTTACCAAAAAAAAAAAAAAAAAGCAAGTTGATATAAAAAGTTATGATAGATCGAATGAACATATTTTACAAATACATACTGAAATAAGAGGTTATGGTCGAACATATGACTAGATTTTATGGACACGTACTAATATAACACATACTGATATAACAAGTTAGTATTGATATGGTTATGTATATTTATTACCTCATCAACCATGAATTAAATTTATAAAAACAAAAAAAAAGAAAATAGTTTATTATTAAACATAACTCTTTTTTATACATATATTCCATGCATTTCTGTTTTGCTTTCTTTTTAGGTTGCTTCTTATTATTTCATAGCAAAATAGACCATACTATAAAGTCATTAAACAACTTACCCTTTTTATGTGACCATTGCTAATGCTCTATGGTCCATTATCTACTGTATGCTATTGCAAATTTGTCACATGGATTCAACTACCAACTAAGTTACCAAGTCAAAATTTTATAAATTATCAAGGCATGGACCTCGCAACATAATAATAATTAAATTTTTTGACAAAATATTATAGTTCAACAAATGGTAGTTGCAAAATAAGTGTGACCTCACGGTTTTGCTTCTGGGCTTGAAGCCAAAAACGCATCTGTGAGTATATGCATATATATATATATCAATAAATGTCACCCACCAAATTGATAGGGGATATTTTATAATTAGGTGTAGGCATTTAATGTACTCCTTGTGATAAATGCTTTTATTTTCTCCAATAGTTTAGTCTTGCCAATTATTCATTTAAAAAAAGAAAATATCACCATTGATTAATCTATAAGTCAATATAAGATATATTAAAATAAAAATAATATTACGTTTATATTATTTTCATATATCATTTCTCTTACATTATTATGTAATAAAATATGATTAAATGAAAATTTATTTTTAATTTAAAATCACTAAATTATTTTTTATCATATAATGATATAAGAGAAATGATGTATGAGAATGATGTAAATATAATATTATTGTTAAAATAATTTCAATATTTTAATAACAGTATATCTCACAAAATAAAAAAATTATAAGATGTAGTTGTGATTTGACGTTTTTACCCTTAATGAAAATTATAAAAGTTTTTTTTTTTAATATATTTAATATCTTGAATCTAGATTACATTAATTTGGGTTATTTATGTAAAAAAGCCTTTCTTAGAGGGTATTTATGTCTAATAACTTGTTACATGGCCATTTGTGTTAGATTTTGATTTGAAATATTTCCACGTGTAAAGAGTCATCTGATCAGAAAGAGTAACAGAACTCTACTTCTGAATGCTGATACACTGAACTCAATAGTATCACACGTGTAAGTAACACCTGGAGAAATTAATGATAACGCCTTTCTTTTTTCCGGGAAATTACATTCGTCTCCTTGATCTATGGTTTAAACCCTGTCACACTCCTAGTTTAAAAAACTAACAACATTCACCCTTCTTATGTTAGTTTTAAGTCTTAAAATTGAGGATGATATTGTTAGTGTTTGAAAAAAATGACAAAATCATGGATAATCCTACTCCCTTGATTTAAAAATACAAACATGTTTACGTCAATTTTTTTAAGTAAAATATTAATATTAAATTTCACATGGGGAGAGAATAATATTTATTTTATAATTTTTTGAGTTATGATAATACAATACACTTTTTGGGTGAATATTGTATAAAAATGTATTAGTTTTCAAAATATTTTGAAATAAAAATAGTAAAAACATGTTTATTGTAATATACGTGAAACATGGTGATGAAATAAAGAGTAGAAATTTAAGACAAAAATTGGCGATTTTTTTGACTTTTTAATTATATGACAATTAACATATGAAAGTGCAAAAATATAAGGTTTTGAAATTTTTTTTACCATAGATAGGGGGTGAAATGAAATTTACCTCATCCTTTTAAAAAAAAAAATAATGATAATAATAAAAAACATGCTTCTTCAACGTCTGCCACATATCACACTCCAAACTGCCACGTCACCCTTCCCTCCATCGTCTTCTGCCCTTTATAGTCTCGACTCTCGCCTAACTCTGTAACCAACGCCAACCAGTTGAACTGAGCTCCATTCTTATGGCGATGTTATTGAGGAAAGTTTGGGGATCAGTCTCCACTCGGCCGTCTTACAGCGAGTCGTCTCCGTCTTCTTCGTCGTTGTCGTTGTCGTTGTCGTTGTCGTCGTCTTCGTGTTCTTTAGGTGTGTTTGATCAGATACCGACTGATATACTGATGCAAATCGTGAAATTGATAGGTCCAAAAGAGGCGGCCAAGCTGACCGTGGTTTGCAAGTCATGGAGAATTTTCGTGTCTGATAATCGTCTCTGGACTTACTTTCTTCAGAATCTTCCAGAGCCTTGGGAATCCGTTTTCTTCGCTGAAACCGTCCTCAGATCGGGATATCCTATCCAGTGAGTTTAGTTTTAGCTTTTGTTTGGTTGCTCAGAAAATTGGAATGAAAAAATAAAATTATAATTCATTTTATAAATTATTTTCAGGATACAAGAAATTTTATGCATAAAACTGTTTTGCCAATATAATCCTAAAAGATATTGTAAAATTGTTGAAAACGAAATTAAAAATAGTTACTTTACTATTTGGAGCTGAATTGATGAAGTTACTAAGCTTCTATTTTTCTAGTTGTACGTTGTTGTATGGGTGGCTGTTTTTATGAACGTTGTGTCGATTGCTGAGAATATTGAAGTAAAACAAAGTAGTTGGTGTTAAAGTTGGAGTTGAATTGGTAAAGCTACTAGCTTTTAGTTCGCGGTTTCTTGCTGAAATTGAATGATTGAATGCATTGTTATGGTGAAACGTTGTCCTACATGGTGGTGAATTGGGTGTTTTTATTGATTTTAATTTGATTGCAGAACAATTTCGAGTCCTATGATGGAGTTATCTTTCATGAATATTTATGGTCAACGGGCTCAAGTACCTGGTGCTGTTATTCTTGATGGTGAGTAGGTGTATATCTCTTAGATATCACTATGTTTCACTCATTGTTTTAAAACTGTTCTATGTGCTTGAAATTGGTATTTATTTTTCCATTTAACGTTTAGGCGGTTCGGGTTATTGCAAGTTTGGTTGGAGCAAATATGCTAGTCCATCTGGGCGGTCAGCAACATTTATGGTGAGCTGAATTAGAAGTTTTTCGGAACAATTTTTAACTTTGAAATTTCGTTCAGTTTGTCTCTGCAACTATGCTCTTGAATTTGGGACTCTTTTACTTATTATGAACCAGCATAATTTTCAGGAATTTGGTAACATTGAGTCTCCAATGTACTCCAGACTTCGACATTTTTTTTCAACTATGTATAACAGGTTTGTTCTTAGTAACTTTCTGTCTGCCTCTTACATTCTCACGAGTTAGTTCAGTGTATTTATTGACATTTGCAGTATTGAATATATTAGTGCAAACTAGCTGCATAGTTTTTGTATTTTGGATCTGCGGACATACGTTGTGAACCTTATGTTGAAATTAGTTATGTAACATGATGGTAAAAATCTTCAGTTTACTAGTCCCTTTGGCTTTTGATGCACTTTTGACAATGAGAATGATAACCGTATCTCTTTACAGGATGCAGGTAAAACCATCTTTACAACCAATTGTTGTGTCCATCCCAATCTGCCATTATGATGGTTAGCTACTAAGGAACTTACCTCTAAGATCTTGTATTGACTGCTTCCTGCAATGTCTGTTGAATTTCGAATTTTGGTACTGAAGTTGGGATCTTCTGGAATTAGACCATTGTTGTGGAGACCATGAGTCTAGCTTCCTTTTGATATCAAACTTAACTCTACCACTTTATATTTTATATGCATTCAGTTATACTCATTGTGAATATAAAGGGATAATTGGTCATAGTTCTAAAATTTCAATTTCAGGTGTTTTTTTCTCTTTTATTTGAAAAAACTCAAATGATATTTTTGGTCAGACCCCTGTAACATTAGAATTAGAAGTTTTTTTTGGTTTAACTGTTGGAGTTCAGCATCCTTGGTAAAATTATTATCCATATGAATTGTTTTCTTTTTCTGGTATTGCAGATACTGAAAATGCTAAAGCATCAAGACAACAGCTCAAGGATTGCATCCACCAAGTTCTTTTTGATATGCATGTTCCCGCCGTTTGTGCAATCAACCAGGTAAATTTTACCACATTAATCTAGTCTGGTGGCTGGTAATCTTGCTAAGGAGGGAAAAAAAAAAGATAGAGAACTTAAAATGCTATGTGTCATGAGGTTCTTATTTATTTATTTATAATTATTATGGCCTAATTGGAATTCATATTTAATTACAAAGAAATTCTCTCATTTTCTGATACATTACACTTATAGCTTTAATATATCTAAATATCCAGGCAACTCTGGCGTTGTATGCAGCGAGAAGAACTTCAGGAATTGTTGTTAATATTGGTTTCCAAGTCACTTCTGTTGTTCCAAGTAAGCTATTCTTCTTCTTTATTTATTTCTGTAGTATGCTGGGTTTGTTTATTTATTAAGTTTTTACTCTGTCTATCCTTAATAGCCCTTATTATCGTCTTCTTTTGCCTAATATTCTTACATTATCTGCTGCTTTATCTTGTAGTTTTAAATGGTAAAGTAATGCGTAAGGTGGGAGTGGAATTCATTGGACTGGGAGCATTAAAACTTACCGGATACCTTAGGTTGCTGTTGCAGCAGAACAATATAAATTTTGAATCACTATACACTGTTCGCACACTGAAAGAGGTATTGCTATATTCATGTGTCTTACATTATCATATTATGGAGTAACTTATTTTTTTTCCAAGTTTGCTGATGCTATTTGGCATAATGGAATTTTAGAAACTGTGTTATGTCGCTTCCGATTATGAAGCTGAGTTATCAAAAAATACACAAGCAACATGGAAAGTTCCAGGAGAAGGATGCTTCACCCTTTCAAAAGAACGCTTTCAAACAGGGGAGATCTTATTCCAGCCACGTATGGCAGGGGTGTAAGTCCTAATCTTTGAACAATCTGTTACTTAGTGAACTGTGCCAAAGCACTCTCATATGATTCCATTGGATGAGTTTTAAGAACCATATAGTTGTTTGAACCGCAAACCTAATTTTCCTTGCTTTGCCTGTCTCACGATTCAAGTTTTAGAATATCTTACGCCATTAAAATTAGTTCTCTTTGATAGATTGAGTAACTATATTTTGTTTGTTTGTCACAGGCGTACAATGGGCTTGGATCATGCAGTAGCACTTTGCATGGACCATTGCCATGCTGCAGAATTGGTAGGTGATGATGCTTGGTTCAAGACTGTAGTTTTGGCTGGAGGAACTGCATGTTTACCAGGACTTGCAGGTATCAGGGAACAACATATGTGAAGAACCTTTTTTTTTTAAATCAAAATCCTGAGAATTATTTGAGCCAAGTAGCAGCAATTATCTTTTTTGTAACCTCTTACATCTAACAATGAACTGGGATGAAATTAACTATATTAGAGAGAGATGGATCAGAATATCTTGTTCACAATGTTTTGTTTTCAAACTGTATACAGAAAGGCTTGACAAAGAACTTCATGAGCTTCTTCCTCCGTCCATCTCCAATGGAATAAGAGTCATTCCTCCTCCTTTCGGTGCAGAAACCGCCTGGTACGGGGCAAAACTCATAAGCAACGTAAGCAACTCCACCAACCAATATATTTAGTTCTTTTGCGACCCTAATTCATTAAAATGAGCTTGGGACTCTTTTTAACATTATGCAGTTAAGCACCTTCCCGGGCCCCTGGTGTGTGACGAAGAAGCAGTTCCGTCGTAAGAATAGATTCAACATCATGTGGCAAGTTTAGGTCTCCGTACAGTCGAGAACCCTTCCAGGGTTGTTTATTATATTAAGGACGCCATACATGAACACATTTTTCTTCAGACGACTATTGAGAAACGATGTATTGACCATATAATAAGCATTGGATTACTGTAATACTATATAAATAATAAATGGGTCGATTATTATATTGCCCCGAGTAAGAATTATCTGTATAATTGGGTGGGATTTTTCTGTTCCATTTTAAAACCTAGTCACAATCAGATTCAAGATTGTTGAATTGTTCAACCCGTAATCCGGGCCTTGATTATCTGTCAATGACATTATTTGAGTTGGAAAGATGAAGATGTTAGCCCATCAATTTACAACTCATCACGCGTTAACAGTTGGTACACCTTTTCATACATCAAATCAAAACTCGATAATCAGATTATATATTATACGCTTCCGGCAAGTCAATGTTTCAATGAATAAAATTGGAGGTGCCCTTTTATGCTTCAATTGAAAATACATATGGTTTTACAAATGAAAAAACCAACACTCAATTCAACACCGTTACATAAATTAAATTTTCTGTATGCCTAACTCAGATGATTTGTTTAACTTTGATCACGATTCCAAAGATAGATAGAAAAATATGGCCGAGAAGTTCTCGAACGTATGAACAATCAGGAAATCACAAGAATTGACACTTATGTAATTTCATAGTAACTGGAATATCAGCACTAGGAAGCTAATTGTCAACATTAACAGTGTGGATGGATTACCTATGATGGCACCTGTGTTTGCGTTGTCTGACATTGATGGTGGAAGTGCCGGGCATGAGAGTCCTTCCTTACCTTCACGGCACTCAGCAGCAAAAAGGCCAGGAGGGTATTTTCCATACAGATTAATGTAGCTGAACATGGTTGAGGCGCAATCTGTTGTTAGGTCGTTAATTTCCTCGGTGTAAGGGCAAGCAAATTCCTTAAAAGCTTTACAACAGCTATTGGCGGCGAACTGTGGTCCTTTGCATTGGCTTGTGATGATAGTGTAATTCAGGAACTCAAAGTTCACAGGGCAAGCTGCAGATTGTGCAAGATAATATATCATTATAAGAAGTTTTAATTAATCTCGGTTGGCGACTGGACTCTACAATTCAACATTTCTCAAATGTTCTGCCATAATATAACACACATACAGCCTCAAGTGAACATACACTCTTTGCATCTAAAAATGAACCAAGCAATAGGAAATTTGTAATATGCATATACACATTCGAACCATACGTTCCTCTAACAGTTCATTTGACTAAGACAAATCCTCAGTCTGAAGGGATCAAAAAGCAGGAAACAATCAAGACACACGAGAGATGAACAAACTCAGCACATTGCATTAATAGCTTGAATTTGGACTGATCTTATGCATAACTTTCACTGATTCTGTTAAAAATTGATACAATCATTTTGTGTTGCTCTCATTCTCTTCATTCTTACTCCCTATATTCTTTGTAATAGTGTAAAAGCGTGGTGTGTGCATGAAACAGCAGGATTGACCAACATGGATAAATTTTGAAAATTCAGGTCACTTGGTTTTGTGAAAAATAGTTCTGCTATTAAAAGCAGAATTACTGCAGCATCTAGAGTGTCTCTTAAACTCACACTATTATCTATTGATCCATCCAATTATTTAACCTTTCTACAAGGATGTTCAATAATCAGCAATCCTACAAAATAGTTCGAAAATATACCATATGCTGTCAAAGATTTTATGTACTCAAATATATGCAAAGGAATTCATTATATCCCACAAACAGCAACGTCGTCTTTAGATCGAATTGTCAACCTTGCAGTTCTCACAAATCTAACAAGAAAGTCTCTATGAGCAGCAGCCTAAGCTCACTTCGGTCTCCATCAATTCAGGAAACAGCTATGCATACATTTGCAATATCCTGTACTTACCTAAAGTAGCGTCCACATTTGAGACACAGACATAATGCAATTATATTTATCAGTTTGTATGCAACACAAAAACAGAAACACCACTGAATGCCTAACACATCTTGATAGAACAGAAGCAAGCCCCCAGAACATGTTATCAAACTAATACAAGCAAAACTACAAACTAAGATGGCAAAGAATCCCCATATTGATGAATGATTTTTGCTTTTGTAGCAGTCAAATTAATATCTCATTGCAGCTTTCATAGTAATTTTAACTGAAAATAGATTTAACTAACTAAAGCAACTTGATGTAAAAAATATGAAAAATTATCAGAAAAACACCAAAAAAAAAAAAATTAATTCACATGGATATATCATAAATAGAAAATTTGAGATCTTAGATCCCATACCAATAAATCTGAGATAAACTCAAACTACTAAAGATGCAAAAATCATACCTTTCTTAGCTTGAAGAAGGTTTCTGCTAGTAGCAGCATGAGATCCAAAGACATCATCTGTATAAGTATCAAGAACGACAACAAATCCAATCACTACCACATAAAATTAACCAAAAAAAAAAAAAAATGTAAACACAAAATGATAAACCTTTATTACCTGAAATGAAAGCTGAAGAAGACAAACCCACAAATAAAAACACTAAGAGAATTGAAGAGAAACTTCTACTCAACCCCAACTCCATCATTTCTCTCACTCAAGGAAAAGATCCAATCTTTCTTCAATGTTCTACCTGTTCTCTTCTAAAGAGTAAAGCTTTAACGCGGTTTCGCAGCACAAAATAAAACTGACCAGCGAAAGGGAGCCGTTCTGAATTAATTATAATTTATTTATTGAAGACTTGTAAGTTTTAACATAACATAGCATATGTTTTGTAATAAAAAGAGAAGGGATCAGTAAGTTGAAACTGATATTGGAAGACAACCCATAAGACGCGAAAACTGGTATTTTATTTAATTAAAAAAGAGTGTCTTTATCACATAAACTGTTGTCTGATGTTTGAGACGTTTTGACTGTTGTACTTAGAGCAGCGAGCTAAAAAACTATGTGCAATTAGACAAAGTAGGGAGTCAGTCAAACTGACCCCTACTCCAACGGTTATATTTAATGACTCTCTATAATAGAGAGTCTGTAAGGAGCTCGCCACTTTTGGTGAGCTCCTTACTTAATTTTATATTAAAAAAAATAAGTTTTTTGTTTAAATGTATATTATAAAAATTGGGCCAACGGTTATAAATTAAAATGGGTCTAACAGCTATATTATTTCACTATAACGGCTATAATTTTTTTCACTATAAATACATGTAACATTTTACTTCATTTTAACAATTTGCATTCTACAATTATGAATTCTCAAAATTATCCATACTACACTAATCTTCTTAACGAAGATGTATTAGTTTT
>WYDK02000024.1:2289876-2301968 GCA_009867345.2 Toxicodendron radicans | reverse complement strand
CGCCTTCAGCAGATTTCTATAGGGTATTGTCCGAATATTTTTTCATTCCCCAATGGAGGCTTTCCCAGCACCAGTCTGACCGTTACACTCCGCAGATGTGATCAACTTTTAGCTCTGCCTGATCATATGCACTGGCTCAGCTCTCTTGGAATTCACAACTGCAAGAGTCTCATACTTTCTCCGGAGAAAGGTTTTTCCGCCAACCTCACATCACTTACAATTGAAGGTGTTAATATCTACAAGCCATTAGTTCAGTGGGGGTTGCACAAGCTCGCATCTCTTAGACAACTCCGCATAATTAAATGCTCAGAAGTAAGGTCTTTTCCAGAAGAAGAGATGGGAATGATGTTGCCTGCCTCTCTAACTTTACTAAAACTTGAAAAGTTCTCGGACTTGCAACACTTGTCTTCCAAGGGTTTTCAGAACCTCACTTCGCTGGAAATTTTGTGGCTTAAGAGCTGCCCTGAGCTCAAATGGTTTCCGGAGGCAGGCTTACCATCCTCACTTTTGCAATTGTATATTATAAATTGTCATCTGCTAAAAAAACGGTGCAAAAGAGATGAAGGGGAGGAGTGGTCCAAGATAGCTCACATTCCTGAAGTGAAGATAGATCACAAGTACATCTACAACCCAGAATAGAAAGCTAAGAGAGTAAAATTCAGAGATTTACCACATTTCGACCTTGTACTGTTCATCTCAGGTTTGTCAATTTCTGTAGCTACTGAACCATATATTTTTTTCTACATTATCTAGTCTTTGGTAATTAGTCCTCTGCCTTACATTCAAAACTTGTTACATGTTAACTTACATTGGTTTCTTCAGGTAATTTTCACTTATCAAAGATGACTTATTGGAGCTTGTTAACAAGATGCTCACAGCAGAAGGTGCAGAATATTTTTTATCCCAGGTTAGATTTTAATTAAATTTAGTAAAGCAAACTTTAAGCAAGAACAGTTAATGTAAATATCTATTATTATTTCTCATTATTTTATTCCATCTTCATTCATTCAAAAAATCATTTAATCATGATAACATAAGTAGGTACCAATACCTTTGGTATTGGAGCCAGCTCAGGTTGTTAGAGGATAAGGCCCAAGCATAATCTTGAGAAATAGTGGATTCTGAGCAGAAAAACAACTCAACAAAACCCAAATCTTAAGCCCATTGATACAGAAGGTGTCGCTTAGGACTAGAGAGATTTTGCACACTCTAAAGCCTTTTAAAACATATATTATATAATATATAATACAGTGTACAGTTCAGACTTCAGTAAAAAATTTGAAATTGGTGAAGAGTTAATAGCTGGGTAGAAGAATGCATTAAAAGTGCAGGGTTCTGTGGACTATTAAATAGATGCTTAAAGTTAAAGGTAAGGTAGAAGTGGATGAACTTGACTAGGTCAAGATCTTAAAGGTTAGAACCAATTTATTTATATTACTTTAGGGTTTTGAATTAAGAAAAATAAAAACAGTAAGACAAAAGCAAGCGCCATACATTTCAATGGTGGGCCTTGTTGTTTTATAGTTGATGTTAGCTACTGGCATGTGAAGAAAAGGAAAAAGATGCTGAGAAAATATCAAAAGGGTTTTGTTTGTTAACAGCTTAATATGATTAAACGCAACCCTTAAATTGTCAAAACATAATTTAGATTTTGTATTTGGTTCATTCTATTAAGATCTTGTATATATGTTTATTTGCTTCAAAGGGATATATACTTCATGATCAAACTTAGGGACATTTAATGAAAAATGTATAATTATGACCCTTCTTGATATCCAAAACGTTTGCGAATTATACAAAGAGAGGAGCATTTTACTCCTTATAATGGCATTTTGGTCAACTTAGAATGTGTTATTAGAAATAGTTATTTTACATTAATTAAACCTCTTACATTTGATCGTTTCATTTAAATCTGCATTATGAATTACTAAATTTAGGAGGTTCAATGAAAATTAAGCATCCAACGATGTTATGGTGAAGATAACTTCAACAACTTAGAAGAGACATAGAAAAACTTCGACGCCCAATTCAGAGAAGAGTTTATGACAATACAATAGTAGAAATTAAGTTGTAATGTAAAATAACATTAGCTGGAAAGATGTGTGTAGGGTATGAGAAAGTGGGTAGTCAATGTTCTATTAGTGTGCCATTACAATTGATACCCTATCCGGGGGCAAATTTTATTCCACTCACTCCCACATAGATGCTTGAAGAATGAAGAGATATAAAATAAAGATGATTAAAATAAAAAAAAACTGAAATATCAACTGGCTCTTTCTCAAATGGGAAAAACAGTGAAGGAAGAAAATAATTAGGGTTTGCTAATTAATACCAGAGATTCTTACGGTACAAATTCTCTGATTTGTTACTTTGAATCTAAACTCAAGTGAATTTGTTAAAACACAAAATTTTGCAAACCCAGATTTAAAATAAAATAAATAGAAAGTTTGCGTAGTCGATCCTCACTCTGTTTAGCATATTCTATATCTTATGTGAATCTAAGGTGATAAAAGTAGTTAGGTTCAAACTATATATCCATTCAGTCAGAAATAGGGTGCACCTTTTCTAAAGAGAATTCCCATTATTTGTATTAAATTGAGTAGGTTTGGTTAAGAAAGAGGAATCTAAGGACAGGTATATCAATTCGTCAGTGCATTTACTGTCTTTCTTATTTACATATTCAACGGACGAACTCCACCCATTTTCTTCAGAGAAATTGCCATCGCATTTCGCTCAACATGTTTGGAAAATAAACAAATCTGACGGTAAGTGACTTGGCAGTATTAGGCAACGAACTGCATTAGTAAATCTGATGGAAAGAGGTTTAAAACATGTCATTATAAGTTCGAATTCTCACGATTATTAATAAGGGGTAATAATTGAAGACTTATCTGACCGTTAATTTCAAAATCTCGAGAGACCAATCATATGGAAGGAGTCAAAAGAGAAATGGTTGAATCATCGTTAGTGATCTACCCCATTCTTGAATTATCATCAGATTAATTTAGATTAGCTATGTTACTGGTAATTAAGGTAATGTTACCAAGCTTTTCAAAATTCTTAGATGTGGGTCAGCTTGACTTGATCAAAGATCTAACTATTAAGACCAATCTGATTTTTTTATCATCTATTAATGGGGTTGTTCTGAATTGATGGAGAAAAAAAAAAGTGCAAGAGAAAAGGAAACCGTCAAACTTTCAATAATGTGCTTTCAAGAGAAGTTGCTAGAAGATTATGAGAGTTGGGTGTCATCGCCCTTTTTGATCTTATCTGTGTAGAAAAATCTGTGTACTGAATAGTGAAGCAACTAGTCCTCGCAGTTTTATGTTCAACTTTCAAAACTAGTCATTTTCCATTGCCACCTCCTAAATTTTGGCTATTTTTCTTGAATCTCTATTAAAAATGACCAAGTTTAGAGAGATAAGATTGTTTGGTTGAACTTATTTATGAGTCAAAAGAATTTATTTAAAATTATAAGCACTTTTTAAAATATTTTTTGGCGGTTTGACTGTATTTCAAAAGGACTTATAAGATTTAAAATAAAAAATTTTATGTCTACCAATATTTGAACTTCTTTCATAAACTCTTTTTAAGTTTATTTAAAGCAAAAATATCATTATACTATTTTGTAAATTTGATATTATATTTCTTTTATATTAAATTCTTTTTTTTTTAATATAAGTTAAGACTATAAATTTCTTTTTTAACCAAACATTCATAAAAACTGTACTCTAATAAACTCTACTTTCCTAAGCTCTATTCAAAAAATAATAACCTTTGTGATCAAATGATAAACCCTTTTAATTACAGAAGTTAACTATAACCAAAGGAGTAATACTAAATTTACATCATTTTTATACATTATTTATCTTACATCATTATGTGATAAAAGATGATTGATTAATTTTAAATTAAATGATGTATAAAAATGACTTAAATCTAGTATTATTGTATCCAAAGAGTCTTCCGTAAAGTGTTCCGCACAATGGTCAATGTTGGCTCAAGGGCTAGGCAACTAAGGCAATTGGTCTCCCCTTGAGTCAAGGCCTCATAAAAAAATATATTTACAAATTCTTCATATTCAATCCATTTTTTTCTTGAATTAAAAAATATATATATATAATTTCTTTAAAATAAGGCTTATTTAATATTATTTATTTCC
The DNA here is from genome assembly GCA_009867345.2 of Toxicodendron radicans. NCBI lineage: Eukaryota > Viridiplantae > Streptophyta > Magnoliopsida > Sapindales > Anacardiaceae > Toxicodendron > Toxicodendron radicans. The sequence continues at coordinate 2,297,806 of WYDK02000024.1, read as the reverse complement.
TTATATTATTATATAATATTGATTGTCAAATTTTTCTTTATTTATATTCTTCCTTTCATAACAAAATATTATGACTTGAAGATTATTTTTTAAATAAATCTAAATTAAATTTTCTTTAAACTCTTAACTCTTTCTTTTGTAAAATTCTAACTTTTCATTATCTTCTATGAAAAGTAATAGAAGAAAAAAAAACTACATTTCCTTCTTTTTAGTTTTTTCTTTATAATATCATTTCAATTCTATACACAAGATTAATATAGTTATTCTTTAATGCGAGTGTTAAAAAATTTCATGTCGCGGCACTTAATAATTTTCATACATATTCTTATTAGTATCAAAACTTATAGATATTTTATATATAACAAGTTAATATATATTTATTTGCCTATAGTTTTAATCAAACTTTATAGGATACCCTTTTCTTAATAATAAAATGTTAGTATATTTTATAAATTCGCATATATAAAATTTCAGTGAATTTTTTTTTTATTAAACATAAGAAGGTGTAAAATAAAAATTTTTTAAATATGCGAATAAACTATGATCAACTAAAAATTTTTTAAGCTTCCCCTTTCCTTGAGACGGCCCTGACAATAATAAACTATGATCAACTAAAAAATATTTTCTAAATTATTACAAATAGTCCTTTTCTATTACCCCTTAAATTTGGTCATTTTCACCTAAGTCTTAGTCCCTCCCTTTCTAAACAAAATGTAGTTCTAAAGAATTTCTCTGTCCAGCACCACCACCATACGCTAATTTGTCAAAGCTTCCTCTGATTAAGACCTTAGAAGCATGTATTTTCCATTTACACAATTCAGCCATCACTTTATTGCTTGTTCATATCTATTTCCTTTCTAGGGCTTCTTCCTTCTTCTTCCTTTGAATCTCTCAGTTGCCTGTAACTCGTCACTCTCTTCTCCCTCTCCCTATGTTAGAAACATTTTCCCACTATGGGTAACTGCAATTCAATCCCACAACCAGCTGAAGACACAATTCTCGCCGCTTTAGTTAGTTTTAAAAATTATGTTTCTAGAAAATTAAAGTATAAACGCGAACTCAAAAAAACTATTGATTCCTTAAAGGCTGAATTGAAAAGGTTGATTGAAGTTAAGAACGATTTGCTTCGAAGAGTTGACAATGAGGAGAAACAACCACAAACGGAACGGCTGAGCCAAGTGCAAGGGTGGCTCACAAGGGTAGCAGACACGATAACCGAAGTTGATGAACTGATAACAGACAGTTCTGAAGAAGTGGAGAGGTTGTGTCTTGGAGGCTTTTGTTACAAGAACTACAAGTATGCAAGCTTCAGGTTCGGAAAAAGAGTAGCTGAAAAGCTGAAAGTTGTGAAGAGTTTGAAGGAAGAAGGAGGAGAATTTAGAGTGGTCGCTGATCGGAGACTTGATGATCCGGTGGATGATCAAATACCTTCTGAACCAACGGTGGGTTTAGAGTCAACCTTTGATGAAGTTTGGAGATGTTATGAAGAAGAGCAAGTGAAGATTATTGGCCTGTATGGCAGGGGGGGAGTGGGAAAAACTGCCTTATTAAATCAGATCTACAACAAAATCCGTGAGACGTCAGCTGATATTATTTTGATCAGGATATCAGCGACCAATAAAAATCTTGAAAACATTCAAGATGAGATTGGGGAGAATCTACGTTTGTATGATGAGTCATGGAAAAATAAAAATTTCCTGGAGAAAGCTAAGGATATCCTCAGGATTCTGAAAACGAAGAAGTTCTTATTACTATTAGATGACATATGGGAGTGGGTTGATTTGATCGAAGCAGGTGTCCCTCTTTCAGATTCAAATGCTGCATCGAAGGTGTTCTTCACAACGCGCCTTCTGATGAATGTTTGCGGTCGTATGAAACCTCACATGATTCCTGTGGAATGCTTGGGACATGAAAATGCCTTAAAGTTATTTCTAAGTACTGTTGGAGATTGGGCTCTTGGCAGTCATCCAGAAATTCCTTCGCTTGCTGAAACCATGGCAAAAGAGTGTGGTGGTTTGCCACTGGGACTTATCAAAGTTGCTGAAGCCATGACTCACAAGAAGACACCTGAAGAATGGGATTATGCTATCAATGAGTTTCAGAGAATGGGTCATGAATATTCAGGTATGCAGGAAGTGTACCGGGTGCTAAGGTCAAGTTATGATCACTTGCCTAAAGACCCAATAATTAAGTCTTGTTTCTTATATTGTAGTTTCTTTTCAAAAAATCATATAATCTCGAAGAGGGATTTGATAGATTGTTGGATTGGTCGGAGATTTTTGGATGACAAACATGTAGCGCATAACAAAGGATACCACATAATTGGTATTCTTCTCCATGCAGGGTTGTTGGAAGAAGAAGATGATGACCGAGTGAAAATAAATGGCATTACTCGTGATTTGGCTTTGTGGCTAATAGAAAATGACAAAGGGAAGGAAAAAGTTTTTGTTAATACTGGTGCTGGATTAACTGAAGCACCTGAGGCTGGTGAATGGGGAGGGCTTAGAGGGGTGTCAATGATGGAAAATCAAGTTGAGATTTTACCAGAGAGACCTTCAGCCCATTGTCTTGAAGTTTTGTTTCTTAATGATAACAATCTAAAGGCTATTAATGGTGGCTTCTTCACATTTATGTCTTGTCTCACAATTCTAAGGCTTTCAAATAACCGCTCCCTAACTGAACTACCTCCAGAGATTTCAATTTTGGTTTCATTACAGCATCTTGATCTATCGAGGACTGGTCTGAAAGAACTGCGAGAAGAGTTGGGGGCCTTGTCAAAACTAAGGTGTTTGATTTTGGAGGATACACCAGCACTCCAAACAATTTCGCAGCCATTGCTATCCAACTTCTCAATGTTGCGGGTATTGAGAATGTTGGAATGCGGTGCTCTGAGTCAAAATGGGGAATCTTTGGTAGGGGAGGTGATTTGTTTGCAACGTTTAAATAGTTTGGACATCAGCTTAAACGGTTCTCCGGCTCTCCAAAGACTTTTGACCTCTCACAGGTTGCTGAGCTGTTTGGAATCTGTATGCCTTCAAAACTTAACCCAAACAAGGTTCATCAGAGTCCTCTTAGCTGATTTGAAGAATCTTAAGAGATTACATATTTTGGATTGTGAAAATTTGGAAGAGCTGCAGATTATTTGTGAAGACGGATTAGAAAACACGGAAGGATTTTGTGGTTTCCGCAACCTTTGTGAAGTAAACATAAAGTCTTGCTCAAAATTGAAGGACCTCACATGGCTTATTCTTGCAACAAGCATCAGGCGTATTGTGATATCCGATTGCCCTGAAATGGAAGAACTTATCAGTGTGGGGAGATTGGTAGATTTTCCAGAGAGGGTTCGAGGTCGCATCCCATTCAAAAAACTCGAATTTCTTGCATTACGAGGTCTTCAAAACTTGAAGAGCATCAATGAGAATGCCTTGCCATTTCTGAAGTTGAAGGAAATTGAAGTAATTAGATGCCCGCAGCTTAAGACCCTTCCACTTGATTCCGAAAGCTCAAAGGAAGGTGGAATTGTCATCAAGGGCGAGCAACAATGGTGGGACGGGCTGCGATGGGAGGACCCTACCATTAGCAGTACTTTTGAACCTTTTTTCAAGCCTTGGTGGTAATACAAACGAGCAGTCATGGATGAAGATTTTGAAGCCCCATTTGACCAGTGTCACTGACTTCTTGTTAGATACAGCAATACCATCCCAGTTTCAGTGTTGTATTTTTGTATATATATAGGTGCGTTTGTTTCAGGGAATGTCAGAATACTGGGAATATTTTATTAAGAGAATATTAAATTACTTTGATATAGGAATATTGTATTACTTATAATATGTTTGGTTGGAAGAAATAAATAGATGATTATGTTATATTGATATGTTTGGTTAAGAGGAGTGAATTGGTGTGTAAGTTGTCTAGATTACTAAATTGTCTTCATTTTTAAATATTAATATAATATTATTTTAAATATTAATAATATCATAATAATATTATTATTTATATAATATAATATTATTTTATTATTTTAAATATTAATATAATTTTATTTATATAATTTTAAATATAATATATATTTAAAAAAGTGAACGGTCATGTTGATGCAGAAATTCGTACCAACCAAAGCGATTCGGTTGACCTTGTTCGGAACCGAAATGGATGTGTGCGTGGTTTAGAATAATCAGTAATGAACAATAAAAAACGCACAAATAATAAAAGACAAGACGATTTTAAAGTGGTTCAACTTTTAATTGAATGTCTACGTCCACTGTAGCTTTTATTGAATATTTTTCTCCACCCCTTTATTTTAGAAAGTGAGGGTATTTATACGATTTTATAAGTGGTAAGCCCACCAAATCTGGGATCATGGCTTTGAAATGGTAATTATCCCGTGATTTGGGGGATCTGGCAATTAGACTTAATTTGAATTTAACCTTATCCCGACATTTTTAGGGATAAGACTTATCTTTATGTTGACTACATTTTGTGGCGGGCTCTGAATCTGTCGGGCTCATCTATCTATCAGGTTCACTATCTGGTCTGGCTCATCTATCTGTCGGGCTCTTCATAGAGTCAAACTAAATCTGAAGCGAGCAAGCCCTTTAGTCGACCTCATTGAATACACCAATTTGACTAGTTTTATCAGCGACCTTTGGATTTGTTGGGCTCGTCTACTCAGTCGGACTCTTCTTGGAGACGAGCTTAAACTAACAAGCTCAATATGATGAGCTTAATTTGACAAGCTTGAACGGGCGAGCTCATGGTGGAAAAAACCCACACAACATTAACCCCCCAATTTTTGGAGTTCGCAAGCAAATTCGAAAAACTCATATGTTTTGCTAAGAAGGCGGCCGCCCCGCGAGTAGTTTTGTTGAGGACACCTCCTTAATGACTTACTTTGGTTTCATCGAACTTCCACCCACATTTGCGACATTATCATTTGTTCGTACACATAGTTTGTAATCTTAGCTACATGTATTGCTTTTGCCGCTTTATGCGTGAGTTTACACGCTTGAGCTTTTGGCTTTTGCATGTCTTTTAGCCATCGATTTTTTACTTGCATGCACGATCAAGGCTTCGGTCGCCCATGTGAGTGTCAAATCCATGAAACTTCAGTATATATCAAGAAGATGTCATTTTTGCCAATTTCCTAATCGCGGATCGCTAGCTTCTTTGAAAACTCAGTTCGCTTGATTCTCCTTCATAGTGGCCAGCTTTTCCTTTTTTGGTTTAGTTCGTGCCATCTTCTTCTGCTCATTGACTCTTTATGACCAGCTCTAACTTTATTTTTCTTGGCACTTTTGTTGGTTGGCCTTTGATTTTCACTTTTTGCACCAATATCTATAACATGCAAACAAGAAGTAATCAATGAAAAAAAAAATAAAGTATTTACCTTTCTCTTTGCCAACTTCAATTTTTTAATTTCCTGGAGTTTTTTTTTCTCTTTTTTAGCGCCTTCATTTTGGAAATAGATTTGACGCCAGAGTTGGAACAACAAGCTTTAGATCTGATGAGCTTCAGAGACGACGAGCTCTGGATAGCAAGCTTAAACTGGCGAGCTCAAACTGGCAAGCTTGAACGGGCGAGCTCAACATGGCGAGCTCAAGAAATGACGAGCTCAAGTAATCAAGCTTGATCTGGCGAGCTCAAGTAATCAAGCTTGATTTGGTGAGCTCAAGAAATGACAAGTTCAAGTAATCAAGCTTGATCTGGCGAGCTCAATAAGGCGAGCTCAAGATGACGAGCTTGATCTAGCGAGCTCAAGAGGGCGAGCTTGAACTGTCGAACTATGTCGACGAGGCCATGCTTATGAGTCACGAGCCCAAAACAAGCTTCAGTAATTGGACAATAACTTGAGCTACAGACCTCGGATTTGGAAAATTCTTGGATCGTTGGAAAGCTAATTTGAAGGCTACAATTATTATGCTAAACACTTTGCCATACTTAGGCTTTATTATGCTCTATTTTCCACATTTGACAGCGGCTTTTGTTTGTGGAGTTGGATCTGGTGATATGAATCAGGATTGATCTCTTACGATTGAGAAGATGAAAAAGAATTTACTGGAAAACAAAAAGAGCTTAGCGGGGGCCCTCCTTCTAGCACCAAAATATTGATACAGAAAATTGCAACAACCAAAGAGATCCAATTGACCTTGTTCGGAACCAAAACTGATGTGTGCGTGATTACGGATAATCAACAAAGAATAATAAAAGTGCAATAATAATAAGGAACACAAGAAATTTTAAAGTGGTTCAGCCTCTTAACTGAGTGTCTACGTCCACTGTAGCTATTATTGAATAAAATTTGCAACCCCTTTTTAATTGAGAGTGGGGGTATTTATAGCATTACATTGTATATGAAAAGCCCGCCCAATCCGAGATTACTAGCTTAAAAGGAAGTATATCCTGAAACTTTAGGGATTGGACGATCAATTTAAATTTTGAATCCGATCTTATCCCGACTTTTGGGGGGAAATGCTTATCTTATATGTTGATTGTGCTCTTCTGGCAAGCTCATTCATTCTGATGACCTTGCACACTTACCGACCTCTTTGACTAAAACGAGCCATCTATGCGTCGAGCACTTTTTTGGCGATGATGACACGTCGAGCCAAATTTGGCTCAGCTCACCCCAGACGTTTCGAATCCTCTAACACTACCCAACTCATGCAGGCTCTTTGTGAAAATTCCCACACAACAGTCCAAATTCTAGCCTTTTACAGGCCAGTTTCTGGCCGTTTACAGGCTAGTTTTCAACAGGCAGATTTTGGCTTTAATTACAGGCCAGTTTTTGGCCGTTGAAATTGGCCGAAAAACGGCTTTTTGGCTAGATCTATCTGGCCTTTTCAGCTTTGATCTGGCCAGATAGGTGTCTGGCAGTCCCCAAACGTCGTTCGACGACTGTCGGCTGGTGGCCGGTTACTGGCGGTAGTGAAATGGATGGCTCTAGGTGGTGGGATATTAAGGTAAATTAATTTTTTAAATAAAAGGCATATTTGCTCAAAAAATTTAATAGTTGGGGACACATTGTACAAAATAAAGATTACCTAGCTAATCTAAAAATACTTAAGAAAATGGTGGTAATAAGATTATCCATATATTACCAACAGTAACTTACTATTGATATAATAAGATTACCGAAATGTTTTATTACTTAACCAACCAAACTGAGTAATAGGATAATAAAGGATGACATTACCCGCCTCATCTTACTTTACCCCTAACCAAACGACCCCTTATAAGAGTTTCTTTGAAGCCCCCGGTTAGCTCTCTCATGTATATAGTTTTTTTTTTTTTTTTTTTTGAGTAAACGATTTTTTCCCACCCAAATAATGGCCTCGTGACACTTTCCCACCTTAAAATACCACTTTACTACCCAAAGCACAATTTCATTAATAAATTTTGTTATGAAGAATTCTCGCGGTTTTGTTGGTTGTTTGCGCGCTCAAGCTTTTTTCCGACGACCCGTCACCAGCAATTACTCCCAGCACCACCATCACTCCACCGACACGTCATCTCCAAAACCTCCAACATTCCCAACGCCCTCTGCTCGTCGAGCGCCACCGATCATCACTGCCCCTCTTTCCTAAGTTTTTGGTTGTTTGTTTGATTGATGAATTGGGATTGGCCCGATTGGGTATTTGATTGCTGGAAGATGACAAAGGAAGGCTATTAGACGTGTTTTCTAGCTTGTGTGCGGTTGATTTCCGGTCACCGCACTCCCCAAAGCTTCCACCTTTCCCATTTTCCCGTTGCACGCAACCTGTTCGACAAAAGGTCGAGCTCAGCCCAACAGTCTCCAGACAAGCGCGCGCAACAAGGCAACAATTCGCCCAACACAAACCAACAAAAAAAAACCACAAGATTTGCCTGATTAGCAGGGGCGGACCCAAGGGGTTTGAGGGCCTACCCTCAAATTAAGAAAATTTGAAAAAAA